>CAUYLG010017303.1:0-56202 GCA_963573385.1 Cacajao melanocephalus
GGGAGAGAGAGAGGAGAGGAGAGGGGGTTGGGGGGGAGAGAGAGGAGAGGAGAGGGGGTTGGGGGGGGAGAGAGAGAGAGAGAGAGGAGAGGGGGTTGGGGGGGGAGAGAGAGAGAGAGAGAGGAGAGGGGGTTGGGGGAGAGAGAGAGGAGAGGGGGAGAGATACTGAGCCTGTTCCTGGAACCCAGGCTTCCTGACTCCTCATACAGTCTTTGTCCCCTTCACTGTCATTCTCCTTCAGAAATGACTTTGACCAAGTTCATGTTATTTCTCTTCATGTAGTTTTCTGTAAACTTTGTGGTCATAGATAGAACTTTGCTTGTTCAACACTAACTTTTAGTGTGTCAGGTTTTGAAGTGTATGCAGTAAAAAGTTGTGAGCATCCTTCAAGTAAAGTTTACTCCTGGGACTTTTTTCTTGAAACCCAAAATATTAATCCTGAATCTTCAATCTATAAGTTTGCGCTGGGTCATTTTAAACTTTGAGGCTAATCTTGCTGTGCTTACTCACTTTATTCTCTGGCCCCATCACTGATTGATGCTTTTGGTTCACATTCTTGTTCCGTTATATTAAAATGCTTTATAACATAAGCAGTATTTAAAGATGCTTTGATAAATACTTTTGTTTGATTCTCATGACCTTGTCAAACAGGCAAGATAGGTTGGTGTCTGTTTTGGGAGCCAAAGAAATGGAGGCTCAGAGGTAAAAAGCCTGTTGTCAAGTCTCAGTGCTAGTCACTAACGACACAGCTAGGACTTAAAACCAGTTCTCAGTTATTCAGACCTGACCATGGGGTGTGCTGTGGATACAGAGTTTGAGGGGGAAAAAAAAGGCATCTGAGCTCATGGAGCCTCAGGGAAAGCCTCAGAATCTCAGCTTCTCACAAGCATGCCCATGCTAGCAGAATTCTGTCCTCTACAGGAGACCACACCAACCTTGGAAGTTTATGAGAATATGCTTGAACTGTCTCTCATTTCACTCCAATTGTTGGATATATTTTTCTCTTTATTGAGATGCCATAACATTAAAAAAAAATTTTTTTTATGGCTCTTTTCAAATTAGGGTTTGTTTTTTTTTTTTTAAGTTTACAGACAGTGATGTTTACAAATCTTGCATGTACATTTTCTGAGTTTTTAACCATTGCATCTTTATTAAATTTTTAGTTTCTACCATCTCCTAGGATAGTGAACTTAATGAGTACATCCTGCTGTATTATGTTATATTAGAACATGAAGACCCTTGTCTCCAAGAGGTATTCTCTAATTTTGAGTTGCCAGCATTTACTCAACAAGGTTTGCTTTCTCCTATGCTGTTCTCTCAACTACAGACCGAGAAGTCGTTATCTTTTTAGGAGAGCTTTTTTAGTCTCTTGATAATTTTAGTTGTTTCTTTCGGATTTGAGCAAACTCTTAGGATATTCCTGAGAGGTGCCAAGTCAGAACCTCACTCTGGTCTTTTAATTATGAGCGGCTTTGTCCTGAGGTGGGGTGACTTTGGTCCCCTTCCTGATGGTATCTGATATTCTTTGGCCATCAAGACATAAAGCTATCTACAGTGTCCTCTGTCTTTCTGTAGGTTTGTGATGCAAGGGCACATGACGGGTAGAGTACTGACTTAGGAAACCTGAATTCAAATCCGTACTCTGAGATTTAGTTGGAAGAAGGAAAAAAAAAAAACTGGGCAAAGAATTTATGCTCTCTGTGCTTTAATTTCCTTTGTGCTTTAAACTGGGACATTCATGCTTTTCCTGCCCAGGCTGATCCAGGTGTCCTGAAGATCAAATCTGTTAATGCTGCAGAGTTCAATGCAGTCAGTGTTTAAGTGCCCTCTATGTGCCATGTTTATGAAAACACTTTGGAAATTATGCAACTACAAGGTAATGCAATCATACCTGATTGGCTGGAGATTATGAGTAAGGCTTGCATTTTGTTTCTTCCCAGTACACATAGTCCACACTGATGTTAACCTGCCACCACTCAGCATGGAATCTTGTATTTCAGTGACTTGGTTGAGTGTATGTCTGTATGTGGCTTTTGCCTTTTATGTATATTCACTGTGGAGTACAAAGGAAAAACTTGGTTTTAATTTAAAAAAAAAAAAAAGAAAATACCTCGAGGACATTTTTAAAGCCAGTCAGCCTGGTTCTGTGTCACTACCTAATATTGTTGAGTGGTGGTGATGACTATAGCATTACTCATCAAATATTAGCATACCAGACAACCATATACTTACAAGTCATCTTTAGGATGAGATAACACTTTTGATATTTCAAAGTCATGCCTTTTTATAATCTGCCCCAGTACATGAGATCACAAGTGTAGACTCTGAGGTGTGGAAGTTAATCTTACAGCAGTTAATAAAGCCGTTTATGGAGTCTTCTCTACTTAGCCTGTTAAGAGTAGAATGTATCAAAGAGGAGGGAAATGAGAAAATTACATCACTGTCTTAGTATTCATATAAATCTTAGTTTCTGGCTGTTGAACCTGTCATAGTTAAGCCAGCCATACTGTGGCCACAGCTCTAGGGCTTAATCAGCTTTGGAAGAAGTCTCAACATTGCTGTTGTAGTTCACCTGTGAAATCTGCAGAAGCCTTTGCCAAGTTCCTGACCCTTCTCTTAGCCCCTCAAACTTTAAAAAAGAAGTGGACTTAAAGGTAAAAGCTTCTCTCTCATGTCCTTAACTTCCTGCTCCTCATTGCAACTGGTTTGTTGGTGATGGCTGTGTACTAAAATGTTAATCTGGAGGCCTGAGAGATGACTGGGCAGTTTAGCTGCCAGTTTAGTAGCATCAGGCCTACCTCTCTAACCTCTCTCGTGTGAAATGTCCATTAAGCCCATCTTGTTTATCCACAAATAGCATATGACTCTGGGTCTTAACACTGCTGTGAAGCTGCCTATTTATCTGTCTTCCGGGTTTGAATGCAGTCCAGGAAGCTGCATCTAGAGGATTTACTGGGACCGTTGTACGTAGAAAAAGCATAATTCCTCTCTCCATATTTGAAAATCTGGAAGAGGTGGTTCTTACCTTCTCTGACTCTGGTATTGGTCTGCTTCCTCACCTGTCAGGTAAAAGCCTATCCTTTGTGTCCCAGGCCTTTAAGCTGTATGTAATTGTTGGCTTGAATACTCAGGATCAGTCAGGGAGCTAGACTTTTGGGGGAAATTTTTTTAGATTGCTGATTAATGCTGTGCTTATGATGGAGGGAGTTAGGGAACTTCATTGGCTTTAAAAAGGAAGTTTTTCACTTCCACTAAAATGAAAATTGCTGGACTGTATTATTTGTAGTATAAGAAATACTAAATGTTGGCTGGGTGCAGTGGCTCACACCTGTAATCCCAACACTTTGAGAGGCTGAGGCCGGTGGATCACGAGGTCAAGAGATTGAGACTCTCCTGGCCAACATGGTGAAAACCCATCTGTACTAAAAACACAAAAATTAGCTGGACGTGGTGGTGCGTGCCTGTAGTCCCAGCTACTCGGGAGGCTGAGGCAGGAGAATAGTTTGAACCGTCAGGCAGAGGTTGCAGCGAGCTGATATTATGCCACCACATTCCAGCCAGGTGACAGAGTGAGACTCTGTCTCAAAAAAAAAATGACTAAATGTTGAAAGAGACAGAGGCAAATAAGAAGGGTTGAAATTGAAATATAAAGCCAAACAAAAACCTTATAGCCCCAGTATTTAAAGTAAGTTGGGATATCACAATGTATTTAATGTTGAATCAATTGAGACCTGAGATGGAAATTTTTAAGGGAAATCCAGCAATAAATATGTTTGTATTTATTTTTCTGGCTAAGTAAATATGAATGAACATCTCACACAGTTTGCAAGAACTGATTACATTCCTGATGTATGTAATGATGTGGTTTTCAAATAGGTTATGATCCAGTAGTGGGTCATGAAACGTAATTTTAAAGAAATGGAATAGAAAATATCAATTTGTGTCACACACATAGTAAGAGTGGATATTTTGTGAAACACTTTTTAAAAAATAATATATGTTGTATTAGCTGGGCACAGTGGTGTGTACCTGTAGTCCCAGCTATTCAAGAGGCTAAGGTGGGAAGATTGCTTGAGTTTAGGAGTTCATATCCAGCTTAGGCAACATAGCAAGAAAAAATTAAAACATGTTTGTTGTATTGTGATGTAAAACGTAATTCTTATTGTGGATTGTGATGGTCAGTTTCAAAGTTTATGAAGTCACTGCATTAGAGGATATAAAAGTAATTAAAACTCATTCCCATTCTCAAAGAACTCAAAATAACAGATTTTCTATATCTGGTAGTATATATTTCTGCATACAGCTCAGAATTTTGTGCTCTGGATGGTGGTTGTAAATCCTCCTTTGGGAGATGGTTCTATGAAGTAAATTGTTGTCACTGTTACTTTTTTGCCAGTGGTTATTTTTAAATCACAAGATCCTTTTAGGGTATCTGCGTCTTACCCTAAGAGCAATTAATTCAGAAGATCATTAATGTACAGCTCAGGAAAAGCAAAGAAAAAAATTAAAAATCATTAATAAAATATTTTTACCTTCTGCAAAGACTTAGAGCTATATCCCAGAGAGGGGAAAAACTATATATATATATTTTTTGAGGTGCTGTCTCACTCTCTTGCCAGGCTGGAATGCAGTGGTGCTTTCTCGGCTCACTGCAACCTCTGACTCCCTGGTTCAAGCGATTCTCCTACCTCAGCCTCCTCAGTAGCTGAGATTACAGGCACACACTACCGTGCCCAGCTAATTTTTGTATTTTTAGTAGAGATGGGGTTTTACCATGTTGGCCACGATGATCCTGATCTGACCTCATGATCCACCTGCCTTGGCCTCACAAAGTGCTGGGATTACACGCGTGAGCCACTGCACATAGCAAACGTCTCTTAATGAACTTGGATTGCCACAGTTTTGCAGCTTTTAGATTGGGATTATGAATTAAAGACTCCATTGTACAGCAGGACAAAAAAAAAGTCTCCTTGTCTTTTTTTTTTTTTTTTTTTTTTTGAGACAGGGTCTTACTCTGCTGGCCAGGCTGGAGTGCAATGGTGTGATCACGGCTCACTGCAGCCTCAACTTCCCTAGGTCAGGTAGTCCTCCCGCCTCAGCCTCTCAAGTAGCTAGGGCTACGGGCATGTACCACCACAACCTGATTTTCGCATTTTTGTAGAGATGAGGTTTCACTGTGTTGCCCAGGCTGGTCTTGAACTACTGGGCTCAAACAGTCCGCCATTTCAGCCTCCTAAAGTGCTGGGATTACAGGCATGAGCTACCACATCTGGCCTAGTATTCTTGATGGTCAGCATTCTTTGCAGTTTTTAGACAGATGGCACCCCAATTCAGATAGTGTTTTTCCTATTCGGAAGCCTGCTACATTGCTTCTAAAACTTTTCCAAAATGGGATGGATCTAGCTGTTATTTTTTCTTGCACCTCTCAACCTCATCTTTTTATAGCTCTCCTTCAGGAAACATATAATACCTAGCTTGAGCTCAAGAAAGGCAGTTTAAATGGGAAGTAGTTTGACAGAATTGTCTTCCATTCAAGTAATTGCTGTTTCCTATTTTGTAGCTCCTCTCCCAGGGAGAACAAAGCTTTATACTTTGATCACCAAAGCGAAGTCTGTTTTGTGCTTTTGTTGTTGTGGTTTCTTCCAGTCCTGCCAGCATTTATTTTACAACCTGTAACACCGTATATTAGAGGTACAGCTTAATATTTTAAAAAATAACATACTGCCCTAGGACAGTATATGTTTTCAAGGACGAAAGTTATTTCAGATTTACTGAATTTATGTTAGCTTCGTTTTTACCTTTGTTTTGCTCTCCTAAGGAAAAGAAAGCCAGATTCATTTAGGCAAATACAGCCAGATTATACCAGTTTGGGTGGCTGTTCATACAAATGATCAGCACTTAGTAGTATGGTGTTTCCTGGGATTCCTGGCTGGCAGTTATGATTCCGTGACCTGTTTGTTAACCTGCAATTCCATCATCTAAAAGGCTCTGGAAACCAGAATGTTTTTCATATCCTATTTGATATCTTGGCTGGACCTGATCTGAGCTGACATGAGGCTATTTGTTGCTTTATTTACCCCACCTGGTATGAATGATCCATACCCTTCACAAAAGAAATATTAGTACTTTTTTAAGGAGATCTTGTTAAGAGTGTGAGCCGAATATTATAATATATGCACTGTTTTACCTTTTGAACGTTTGGAAAACTCTCAAGTTCTAAAATTTGGACCAAAGGGTTTTGGATAAGGAATTATATATCTATATTGCTACTTGTGGTGATCTTGTTACTGATTTTATTTCTCAAGGGTACTGTCAGTCTGAGTGTGGAAGTAGGAAAGTAGCCAGTGACAAGAGCATGAGTTTTGGGGCCAGACAGGCCTGCCATAATAACTTCTCTGTTGTAATTTTGTCCTTTGTAAAATGAGCTCAGTGATACTGTTCTCAGAGTTGATTGAAAAGATTAGATGAGATAACATAACTCTTTATCAGAATTAATTTCTTTCCTCTTTATAATCTTAACCTGACAGGGATCTTTCTAAACTAAATATGTTACTTTATTATTTATACAATTCCTACGTTTAAAAATATACAGGCTGGACGCAGTGTTTCATGCCTCTAATCCCAGCACTTTGGGAGGCTGGGGTGGGTGGATCACAAGAGGCCAGGAGTTTGAGACCAGCCTGGTCAATGTGGTGAAACCCTATCTCTACTGAAAGTATAAAAATTAGCCAGGTGTGGTGGCATGCACTTGTAATCCCAGCCATTCAGGTGGCTGAGGCACAAGAATCATTTGATCCCAGGAGGCAGAGGTTGCAGTGAGCCGAGATCACACCACTGTACTTCAGCCTGGGTGACAGAGTGGAACTCCGTCTCCAAAAAAAAAAAAAAAAAAAAAATTATATATATATATAAAATATACTTTTACATATATATGTATATTACATACTTTACATATATATGTATATTATACATATATACGTAAAAGTATATATATTATATATATATATATAAAATGTATGTATATTTCTGTTTTCATTCTACTTGTTTCGCAAAATGGTATTCATTTCTTCCTTTCTGGTGTTTATTTTTGGCCTCTAGGGGAGCACGTAACTTCAAGGTTTAAAAACGAGGTGGAGAGAATGGGTTTTGATATGAACAACGCCTGGAGGATTTCCAACATCAATGAGAAGTACAAGTGAGTTATATGGGTCCCTGCGGACTGTCTTTCACAGCCATTGCCTTTGCAGAAACCCCAGTTCTCATGTGACAGAATATTTGAACTTAGACTTTTTCTTTGAAATAGTTTTATTTATTAAATCTAAAGGAATGATCTTCAGAGTAGTTATTGAACCTTCTGTTCCCATTGCTATTACTGGAGTTTGGAAAGTGATTCTTACTTAACAGGATCCTAGAACCTTCCCTTCTACCCTCTTTAGGCCTCTGTTTTTTTTCTGGTACATGCATGTCTAGATAATACTGTATTTGCCTCTAGGCAAGCAGTTACCATTTTTCTCATCACCACTTGGCATCACATCAGAGATAGGATCAGTGGTCTCATAAGCAGTGACAGAACATTTAAGAACTAGTTTTTATGACTGTAATTTTACTCCAGGTGCTGTGAAATAGACATAAGTACAGGTTGAGTATCCCTTATCTGAAATTCTTGGAACTGTGTTTCAGATTTTTGGATTTTTTTCAGGTTTTGGGGTATTTGCATAAACATAATGAGATTATCTTGGGGCTGGAACCCAAGTCTAAACACACAATTTTTTGTCTCATATACATGTCATACACATAGCTAGAAGGTAATTTTATGCAATATTTTAAATGATTTCCTGCTCGACGTTTTGTACAAAAAGTTTTGACTGTGACTTGACTGATGCATCACATGAGGTCAGGTGTGGAATTTTCCACTTGTGTCATCATATCAGCACTCTGTTTCAGATTTTGGAGCATTTCAGATTTTTGAATTAAAGATGCTCAGTGTGTATTCTGTCCTTTAATATATTGATCTAAAACCAGCTTCACTGTTAACGATCATTTAACCATTAAATTTAATGTATCCATTATTTGGCCACACGTGGTGGCTCATGCCTGTAATCCCAGCACTTTGGGAGGCCGAGGTGGATCACCTGAGATTAGGAGTTTGAGGCCAGCCTGGCCAACATGGGGAAACCCTGTCTCTACTGAAAATACAGATTAGCTGGGCATGATGGTGCACGCCTGTAGTCCCAGCTACTCGGGAGGCTGAGATAGGAGAATTTCTTGAACCTGAGAGGCAGTGGTTGTAGTGAGCTGAGATTGCACCACTACACTGCAGCATGAGTGAGAGTGAGACTCCGTCTAAAAATAAAAAAATAACCATTTAGCCATTACCCTTTTCCTTAAAATGTGTAAGTGCTTTGGTGGGGGAGGACAGTTAATTACTATTATTTTGGTGATCCAAATTTCTATAAAACCAAAGAAAATTGTCCAGGATATTTATATATCTGAAATCTTTAAATATATCCTTCTCCTATGTTTCCCTGCATCACTAATCTGTGGTCCTTTTCCTTTTAGCCATCTCAAATTATGATAGCCATTTTCCTGGTCTATTTGTGGCTAGCCATCAGAGTGTTTCACTTTTCATTGGAAAAGCTGTAGCTAATTGCTATACATAGTTCTTAATGTGGACCTTCTCCAGGGAGTTAAGAACCCAGGGTGTTTTGAAGAGTTGAGAGCTATAGACTTTTTATACCTTTGCCTGTTCTCAGTGACAAGTCAAAGCAAAGGAGGGTGAAAACTGGATGAGGGGGTGACCTCAGGGAGTCTGTGGCTGCATTACGCTTCCCTGAGTGTAACCTGTTGTACTGGAAATTGTTTATCCACAAGTAAGGAGGTAGTGCATACTGAAGAGCTGAGTACTAGGGGGTGTAGTACCTATAGGACAGTGAACAGAATGCTCAGAAAATTAGCCCGACTAAGAAAACTGAATTAAGCCAGACTTGTTGGAAAATAATCCCTAATTAATAGGGATTTAAAAAATTAACTTCTTGGAGGGCCAAGATAGAAGGATTGATTCAGCCCAGTTTTGACGGAGTCTCACTCTGTTGCCCAGGCTGGAGTGCAGTGGCACATTGGCTCCCTGCAGCCTCTGCTCCCCAGGTTCAAGCAGTTTTGCCTCAGCCTCCCAAGTAGCTGGGATTACAGGCATGCACTACCACGCCTGGCTAATTTTTGTATTTTTAGTTGAGATGAGGTTTCCCCATGTTAGTCAGACTGGTCTCAAACTCCTCACCTCAGGTGATCCGCCTGCCTCGGCCTCCCAAAGTGCTAGGATTACAGGCATGAGCTACTGTGCCTGGCCAGAAATTTTTTAAAAAATGAGCTGGGCACATGGTGGTGCATGCCTGTAGTCCCAGCTACTGGGGAGGGTTGTTTGAGGTCAGGAGGTCAGGGCTGCTGTGAGCCATGATTGCTCCACTGCTCTCTAGCCTAGGTAACAGAGCAAAACTGTCTCAAGGAATTTACTAGTTCCACCTCAGAGCCAGTCTTTAGGATGTTATCACCACCATAAGGCAAAATGAGGGTTGGGGGAGGAAACAACAGGATGTTGAAAGTTCTTCCTACTATGAAGAGTGAGAGCCAGATTGACTCTTGAGTTTAAGACAAAATAAAGGGAATGAGATTATAGTTAGATATTAGCCATCATTACTGGGTCTCAGCTTATTTTTAGGAGTTTGTAAATAGGCGTTAGGAAGTTTGTATAGCTACTCTTAGTCGTAGCCATTCTCTTTGTTCAGTGGCTTTTAAATTCCTGAGACTTAATCTTCTGGAAATTGAGGAGAGAGACATTTAGTGCAAAATGATCAAAACCCCCAACTCCTAAGCTATTTTGTGTTTTTCTACACTTTCCCCTATGTATAGGATAGGCTAGGGCAGGGGGTTGGTGGTGTGATGGAGTTTGTGTGTTTTAGGATTTGGATTAGAGGCCTTATTGCCTTCACTATTGAAAAAGAAGACTGGATTATCTAGAAAGAGACATTGTCCTGTAAATAAAAATCTATTGAAAGTATTGCTTCCCAGGATACCAGCTTGACTGCAGCTAGCATCTTCCCTAATGAAAAGAAAGCTTACCCCCCACCCTGAGTATAATTAATTCTTAAGTATGTTTTATGGAAATTATGATTAATGGCTTAGTCACATTACTAACCTGGTTCAGTGGGACTGAAGTTGTATATGCAAATAGGCTGGCTTATGGTATTGGTTTTGCAGACCCATGGTTGCATCTGTTATCTATAAGGATGACACCCTGTTTGGTTCAAATCACAGAATGAGTTAATCCTGTGAAGTCTCTGGAAACTTGAAATTGTGGGCTTTTGTCCTTCACTGAGGGTCTAGTAGAGTTGACACAGACTCTCAGTTCTGTAATTAGACTGGGTGCTCATGTAGTTAGAAATAACATATGTACTTGTTACAGCAGAAGAGTTATAATGGAGTATAAAGAAACTGACCCTCAACTCACCCTTTTTTTCATTGATAGTTAGGATTGCCAGATTCCCAAAAGGTAGCATCAAGTGGAACAATCCAAGATAGTATTACTTGATATATACACATAAGTAGACATTTAAGGCAAAAAAAACAAAACAAAATAAACTTATGATAACCTATTCTGTTGAGAAGACCAGAACTCGAATAAAGCACCTCATTGCCTTTCACTCTTTGGCAGTGAGATCATTATCCTTGTGCTGGCTCACCTAGTGTCTCTCTCTCTCTCCTTTTCTCTCTCCCCTTCATCTCCCCCTGCCTCTCCCCACTTCTCATCTTCTCTTTAGATTATGTAGTAGCTATCCTCAAGAGCTCATAGTGCCTGCCTGGATCACTGACAAAGAACTAGAAAGTGTAGCAAGTTTCAGGTCCTGGAAGCGCATCCCTGCCGTCGTGTACAGGTAAGTTACACTGGACCAGTCCCAGCTTAGGCTGGTGCTGCTGCCTGCTGCATGTGGTCTGCTGCCTCTGCTGCTGCTAACCTGGGAAGGGAGGGGAGGGGTCAGAGAACTTTCTAGGCTGTATTGCTAAAGCTTCTCCTCCAGTAATATATCAGTACTGTCTGCATTCAGAACACTAGCTGGTGGTTCATTTGACACAGATAAGGAAGTTTTAGTCGTAAAGTGGCTGGACTTGCTATTTCAAGACCCTTCTTATCTTCTGTGAGAAGATAATGTGCTTACTAAGCATTTAGCTTCAGATGTCAGCAGAGCTTTTGGATTGGGAGGTGAGTCTTAGAAAGTGATCATTGGGAATATAGAGTCGAGTTAGCTCTCATTGTCTTGGTAGTTGAAACTTTGACATGTGGAAGAACTCTGTTTTGAGAGGAAGCATTTAGGGAAGAAGGCTGGGACATGACTGGGTAGAAGATTTTAGTGATCAGAGGCATGAGAGCCAAGGGATGCAAGTTCTAGATGGGGATGGTGGCATGGTGATGGAGCATGGATTTTGGAGTCACAGATCTGAGTTCAGGTATATTCTTACGCTCCTTGCTAAGGCACCTTGAATAAGTTCCCTCACCGACCTCAGTCTGTTGCTAATGCACAATGGGAATGATAATTCTTACTTTGCAGATATGTTCTGGTTCTGAATAGGGGCCTACAAACACTGGGCTTCTGTACCAACATTTGGAGTAGGTTCTCTGAGTGCTACTTTTATAATTCAGTGAATATCTCTGTTCTCACAGAAACCTGTTAAATTTTAAAGAAGTCATTCCTTCTTATTCTGGAAATGTTTCGGATGTCATCTCTTTTTAATGTTTACGTTCTCCATTTCATTTTCTCAGTTTGCCGGCTTTTTGGACTCTCCCTGAGTTGGGCCAATCCAGTGGCTTACAGTTAGAAACTTCATTCCACTGAAATATTGAGATTGTAGGAAGGGATTTATCTCCTTGTGGAATCCCTACAGAGGTAACCAGCTTGTTCATTTAGTCTACTAAAGGCAAATTCTGATGCCTACTCTGAATGGAGAGAGATGGAAAAGTATTTGCTCTGGCCCAGTGGAACCCATTACCTTTTCAGTCTCAATTCTCATCACTGTTGTTTTCACACACCCCTGGAAAAGTCAGTCACCAAATTTACCTATCATTCAGGTGGTAAGGATGCTACAGGAACTAGAGAGTAGTGAAAGCTAAAGGGATTTGAGTTTTATCAATGATCTGCTCAGCCGGAATGGGGAAAGCAGCCAGTTGCTGCTCTGGCCAACAGCTGTGTTAGGTGAGGAGCCGTCGCATTTGTGGGGATTGCTGCCTTAGAAGGTACTCTCATTTGCAAAATAAGAGGCTTTAGGTGAATTCTCCCTTTGGGCAGAGAAGCCTAAGAGGGCTGGTTGAAGAAAAACTTTTTAGAATGTAATAAAATGGGAAGCCCTTTTTTCCCTTGTAAAATTTATTCTAGAGGTCATCACCCTAGGTTTTTTTCTCCTTTATCTAGAGATACAAGGGGATATATATATATAAATGAAATTTTTATTTGCAGTTTTTCTAAGAAAGTCTTTCAAAAGATCACAAATGAAAGTTATTGGTGTAGTCCATGTAAAATCAGGCAGGCTTCCTGGAACTGGTCTCTGTCTCAGAACATGTGTCTTATATCACTGAGCTTCAAACTGGGTTGGTATATTATTTGGGAACTTTGTAAGCGGTGTGTGGAAGGATGTTTGGGACCCTCCACCATACTCTGCTTTGCCATCGTAGGTGGCAGGATGCCTGTGACTCTTGACATCCATTTCCTGAATTTAGTTGTCTGTAGACTGTGGTCATGATTCCCGAGGTTGCCAGCAGCAGTTACTTGACAGCACCATGCTGAACCAGTGCTTGATTAGGGCTTTGTCCTACTGTGATGAGAGAGCACTTAATTGGATTTATTACTGAAGGCAGAGATTGCTCTAACACAGCAAGATGGTGCGAAGGGTGTCCATCTGTAGTGCAGTTCACAGCTTTTTCCTTTGTGCATGTGGTGATTATTATAAACTCCTAGTTACTTAAGGGAGCTTGCCTAAATTTAAGTTGGGATTACTTAATTATGTTTCTATATGAAACTGAAGCATTCTGTGTTTTAGTAGTGAGGACTTTATCTGTTGGACATCATAATTTTTATACTTTGCCTGGTTCTGTTAGTGATAGAAATGCACTCTTTTAGTGATTTTTAACTGTAGTGTTTGAGTTATCTTTCATGTAGTCTGAAGCATTTTAGAAGACTGCAGAAAACATAATTGCTTATTGCAATAGCCCAGTTGAAATCTAATAGCTCCTGTAATGCAGTGGCTCTTAAAACCCAAGATCCAGTCGGAAGAGTGCCATCTACTGCTCCTCTTGGGCACTGCTGGGAAGCACTGAGGAAGGAGGAGGATGCTCAGGAAAGGCCCAACCAGCCTCCTGTGCAGGGTGTGGAGTCATTCAGCTCAGTGGTTGCCCAGCGCCTGTTACTGCTAGGAGGCATTTTATAAAGAATCATTGAGGTTTTATTTCTATTTTGGCCCCATTCAACACATGAGCCAGTTGAGCATGTTGGCAATACACAAGTACTTACAGCTCCTTCTCTCCCTGGGAGGGAGGATTTAAAAACTACAAGCAAACTGGTGATTTCAGTGGAATTTGATTAGTGCCAAAATTAGGTTGCCTTGTAAGCTTGAGGGTTAGAAACAAAAAATTGTAGTACATTTTCGTCATCCCAAAAAAACCCATTCACAGGGGACCCAGCCACCCTAGCCCTGAATAATTAAGATGTCCAATGAATAAAGCCCCCACTACTAAAACAGAGCACTTCAGTTTTATATAGAAACATAATCGTTTTAAGTAACCCCCACTTAGAATTAGGCAAGCTCCCTTACTAGGTTTTTATAATAATCACCACATGCACAAATCTTTCTCTCCGTATAGATTTGCCTATTCTGGATACTTCATGTAAATTGTCATACAATAAGTGGCCTTTTGTGACTGAATTCTTTCACCTGGCGTAACCTATTTGAGGTTCAGTGTCCTAGCTATGCCTCTTTACTGTGAAGTAATAGAATTTTTCTGACTTTTTATTGGTTAAAATTGCCTAACTAGGAAAAGTCTGGGTTATAATAGCACCTGAAAGTAGACTGTATGATTTCTGGTCTGTCTATTGGAAAAGGATATGTCAGAGTATGGTTTCCGAGGTTGATGCTCTTCCTCTCTTTCTGCTAGCCTGAGGAAGCATAGCTGGCTTACTGAGCTATCTGCCTATAGTAAGAGCAGTTTGTGACTCACGAAATCTCAGGAGATTTTCTAAAGCAATTCACTGTAGGCCAGGTAAACGTTTTACTCTCAGAGGTGAGCTTTTGGTTCAGCATTAAAAAGGAAGCAAATTTCATTATTCAGTAGCAGAATTACTGTAGTAACTGTAGATTAAGTTACAAATATTATTTTATTTTTGCTAAGAGTACACATTAATTGTTTTTGGTTTTTTGGAAATGAGGTCTTGCTCTGTCACCCAAGCTGGAGTGGTGGAGTATAGTGGCACAATAATAGCTTTCTGCAGCTTCAGCCTTCTGGGTTCAAGGGATCCTTCCACCTCTGCCTCCTGAGTAGCTGCAGCTACAGGCATGTGCTCCCATGCTTGGCTAATTTGTAAAAATTTTTTGTAAAGATGGGGTCTCACTGTGTTGTTCACGCTGGTCTTGAACTCCTGGGCTCAAGCGATCCTCCCACCTCAGCCTCCCAAAGTGCTGGGGATTGTAACATGAGCCTCTATGCCTGACTCCTGTTAGTAATTTTTTGGGTAACTTTACAGGTATCTCCATGATGGTATAATTGAGAAAGACACACAGGTTTTGTTGTTTATTCTTGGTGGATGTGTAAGATTTCTACCCTCTTTAATACTGAGAGGACTTGAAGCTGACTCAGCACTTAACCTAGAATTAGACTGTTCATTAAGGCACTTAAAGTCTGCTACTTTACCTTTGTGTGAGTACAGGGCATCTGAATGGGGGCCCCTGGGTTGGGTACAGTTGTCTCTTGTTCCCCACACAGGCACCAGAGCAATGGAGCTGTCATTGCCCGCTGTGGACAGCCGGAGGTTAGCTGGTGGGGCTGGCGAAATGCAGATGATGAGCACCTGGTGCAATCAGTAGCCAAAGCTTGTGCCTCTGACTCCCGATCGAGTGGCAGCAAGCAGTCAACTAGGAATACTTCTCGAGACTTTCCCAATGGGGGAGACCTTTCTGATGTGGAGTTCGGTAAGGTGCTCCCTGGACCCATGGCAGTAAATTTTATAGCATCTAAGAACCTTTTCTTGAAATGGCCTTTTCCTTAGAAGACACAGATTTAGTTTTATAGAAGTGAAGGTGCAGAGCTTCACTTGATGGGATTGTTTGAGGAGTCATGGTTCTTGGCAAAGAATCAGAAGACCCTTTGTTTCAAACCTCAATCAAGATATTAGTGTGTTTGTTGTCTTTCTTGCCATTGTGACAAAAATGGAGTGTTGATGTAATCGGGGACTTGCAGTATCTGCAGACCATGGGGGCAAGTGCCAGGCTTCATGAAAGGATGACAGGTATAAAAATGAAGTATAAGAGACTGGGCTGTGTAAAGCCCATGTGTACTCTGGGACTCGGTTTTGGACAATAAATCCTCCTCGTCTTTCATAAGAAGGCAAGATAGAAAATAAACTAAAGAGAAAAGACGTATGTGTCAAGGGTTTTGGTTAGAAGATTTCATTTTATTGAGCCTTTTTTTGTGCCATAAGATGTACTTGTGGGTCTAATTCTTCACAGTTCTGGGAGAGACAGGTTCATTTAGTGTGCCCCTTCCCTCCGTGTCCCTAGATTCTTCTCTGTCAAATGCTTCAGGAGCGGAGAGTTTAGCCATCCAACCGCAGAAGCTTTTGATCTTGGATGCACGCTCCTATGCAGCTGCTGTGGCAAACCGAGCCAAAGGAGGAGGCTGTGAATGCCCAGGTGAGGTATATGGTGCTTTGTTCCCCATACTTTCTCCTTGTGAGTGCAGCCCATGCCCAACTGAGACTTAGTTTTCAATTTGAAATGAGTAGCAAGCCATATTCCTCATCCATCCTGTCGTGAGAGTGCCAAGCTGCTCTTTGGATTCTTGACACCGTATGTTCTTTTCTGAGGAGAAATGGAGGAGGAGGTGCAGTGAAGTCACATAATCTTCCTTCTTTGTGCCAACTTTTAGGCGACAAGGAAAACAGATCTTCCTCGTAATAAGGCCTGTTCATGTTTGGAAGCTGCTGCTTCAGTGGGCTCAATTTCTCAGTTGTCTAAAAGCTTTTTGTTGCCTTTGACAGGGGTATGCTCATCACTGGCCTTGTAGCAAACTCCTCAGTGGCCTCTCCTTAGAAAACCTGGGGTGAAAATTGAAACAGTAAACATAGAACCTTGGTAAGGTGCCTCTGTCCTAAACTGTAACACCATTACTGTTGGAATGCTAGCTTTCCCCAAGGAAGGACCCCCCCTGCTCCAAGTGCCAGCAGTGTGCTTATGGCACAGATAGAGGCACCAGGCTATTTGTTCAGATGTGGTCTAATCTGGTAATTGAAAGCAGCTGTACCAAGGTGAAATTTGAATGCATGAAAGTATTGTTCTGCCAGGTTCTTTTCAAAGAGATTCCAAAGCCACAAGTTAGATAAGGCCCAAGAAGTAAAGCCAGAGTGAGATCAAAGTAGGCCTTTCTTTTAAAATAATAGTTTTTATTTTATGTCAGTATCTTCTTTACAAATCTAACCTTCCCTTTTTACCCTTTTTGAAAAGATAGCTAAAATTCAGTCACTGTGTTCCTCTTATTATAAAGGATCGGGCTAATAGGCATCTTAAAACATTTCAGTTTCATTAATCAGAAGCTGCAGTGGGTTTGTTTTATAGCTAGTTTGTTTCTTTTAAATGTGGCCATGTGGGCTTTAAATTCAACATATTTGTATTCTCTTTATTGTTCCTCTGTCCAGAATATTACCCGAACTGTGAAGTTGTGTTTATGGGGATGGCAAACATTCATTCTATTCGGAGGAGTTTTCAGTCTCTGCGGTTGCTGTGCACTCAGATGCCAGATCCAGGAAAGTAAGTCCTTAGCCTTGGCTTTCATTCTGCATGGCTCTTAAAAAATCAGTTTTCTTCTTTCCTTGAACTAATGGGAAAAAAAAATTAGTTTGGAGCAGTCTTTCTTTCTGCTTCTTGGTAAATGTCAGTTACCAGCCCAGTCTCTGCAAGTGTCTCCTTCTTGGGTCAGAAGTATGGCAGCACAGAGGAAGAGTTGGGAGAATATACAGCCCTTTGAAAGGTTTTAAAATCTGCAGCACAGAACAAATCTCAGCCATCAAAACAGAAGCACTGCCTTACTGTTTGTCCTGGGACCTTTCCCTTCCACATCATTTGTAGCCCAAAGTAATTTAATTCTTCAGTTTCTGATGTCCCACACTGATACTTACCTGTTGTGAAATGGGATGTTTTATCATGAAAAATCAGAATTTATTCATCATGTTCTAAAGGGGTTAAACTTGCCATTAGGTCAGTTCCTTTTACATCTGCTTTCAATTTCTAAACTATTCTCATTTACTAAGAACATTATGATTTTTATTGCTTATTAAATATGAATGGCTGGCATTTACAGTGAGGAAGGTGAAATACCCCCTCCAATGATACTGATTGACTATAAGATAAATTAGGAAGAATGCTCTGTAAAACAAAAATGGACAGACAAATATTTAAAAGTCCTGTTTTACTATTTGAGGAAGCCAGAGATACGGTGCCAGAGAAGACAGCATTTTCTTTTTTCTGGTATTTGTGCTGGAGCCCATAGTTGTTTCTCTGGGTTTTATTTAGTGGATCTCATGATCACAGCAAGTTTTACTGCATTCTTTATTTGATTTATTAAATCAGATGCTGCCTAAACCACTTATACTGACTGCCAGTAGCAAATGATTAAATTCATCATAGTTGTAATAAGTCCAGAGGATGAAGCAGTGTCCTTTAGGGAAAGCCTGACCAAAGAATTGAGCTTGCTGCCTCCTTTGGGGATTAGCCATTTGCATTTGCTATACAGTTCCAGGTCCTAGTTAGCAGCACTTTCTTCCCTAGGGAGGTGTGTAGAAGGAATCTTGCTAAGGACCCAGTGGATCTGCCACAAACAGTGTGACCTTGGCCAAGGGGCTTCATTACTGTATATCTCAGTTTTCCTGTCTATAAAATGAAAGATGTAATCAACACGACATGATCTCCAATACCTTCCATATATTAAAATTCTTAAAGAGCTGTCAGAGTCAAAAAGATATAATTAGCCCTCACCTGGTCCACTTAAAGGTCTTGGGGATTTTATTGAAGGTAATACTTTTATGTATTTGGCAGCAAATCATAATGCTGCACTGAAGTCTCTCTCATGGATAAAAAGCAGCTGTAACAGTGATGGGACAGCTGTTAAGTAGGCCCCTTGGCCTGTGTTTGGGGCTGTGGAGGATGAAGGGATAGTAGCCTTCTGGTGCAGGTTGAGAATAGGACAAGGGAATGGGGAGTCTCTCAGCAGCCTCTCCCTGGCTGGCAGATTTTTGGAGTACATCTTTGTTAGTCACAGACAACATCAAGTGGTATTAAATAATAGTTAGGTTCAAGAGAACCTCACACTGGTTCTCTTGTTTACCATTTCTTCAGGGGCTAGGAGATAATTTAGTATTTGTTCTCCTAAGCTTTATCTTTTAGTTCCTTTCAAGAATATGTGAAGAATGAAAATAAACAGTTGATCCATCAGGAAAAAAGTGTTTCTCAGGTTCCTGCTAGGAAATAGAAAGTCTTAAAATTGGATTTTTACCCATAACACACTTACAGTTCATTAAACAGTGGGACTCCCTACTGTATGCTAGGCTCTGTGCTAGGGGTACAGTGATGACTAAGACATAGTGTTAGCCTTCTAAGGAGCCACAGTCTGGTTGGTGATCCAGACAAATGCATATAAAACCAATACTTATGCACTGCATTGTTTTCCGTTTGCCTGGAAAGACCCCATCTCCTTAGACTATCTAAGAATTCATACTTATTCTGTAAGGTTTAGTAGGCCTTTATAACCTTCCCAGAGTCCCCTGACAGAAGTGTTTATTCCTTTCTCCAACTCATTAACCACAAATCTGATCACATTTGGGAAAAATCAGAACTCTTTTTTTTTTTTTTTTTTTTTTAAGGGACTGGGAGGGGTGAGGGAAATCACAAGAAACAAAATGTCAACACAGTTAAAAAACAAAAAAACAAACAAAAAAAAAAAACAAAAAAACTGTGATTAGCTTGTGATTGCTCCCCAGGGGCAGATAGCAAGGTCCCCCCCTCTTTTTTTTTTTTTTTTTTTTTTTAAAGACAGGGTCTCGCTTTGTTGTCCAGGCTGGAGTGCAGTGGCGCAATCTTGGCTCACTGCAACCTCCACCCAGGTTCAAGTGATTCTCCTGCCTCAGCCTTCCGAGTAGCTGGGATAACAGGCACATGCCACCATACCCAGCTAATTTTTTTTTTGTCTTTGTTTTTTTTTTTTTTTTTCTGAGATGGAGTCTTGCTCTGTCACCCAGGATGGAGTGCAGATCTTGGCTTACTACAACCTCCGCCTCCCGGGTTCAAGCAGTTCTCCTGCTTCAGCCTCCCAAGTAGCTGGGATTACTGGCACCTGCCATCATGCCTGGTTAATTTTTGTATTTTTGTAGAGATGGGGTTTCACCATGTTGGCCAGTCTGGTCTTGCACTCCTGACCTCAAGTGATCCACCCACCTCAGCCTCCCAAAGTGCTGGGATTTCAGGCATGAGCCACTGCACCTGGCCCCTAAAGGTCTTCCAAAAAAAGATTCTTCTAGATCCCTGCGGAATCCAGTCTGTGTTGAGCCCAGGAATATTATGTGGCCATTGGGTGTACTAATTTGTGTGAGTATAAATCATCAGATTGGGCCCATCTGGTTTTAGTCAGTAAACATTCACAGAGATAGGTGTTACAGTCTGGGTCTTAGGCAATGTTGTGTATACCATTCTTATATATGGCATCCAGCTTATATCTCAGATATATTTGTATTCATGAGTTTTTCTTTTTTTTTTTTTTTTTTTTTTTTTTGGAGAACTTGTTGAGCATAGTTACTGATTATTAAATATCTTCTGTTTTACATCTCAGAAGTGGCTACATTTCCTTCAGGAGGTTTCAGAAAGAGCCACTTTTCTGAACTGAAAAATGTCAAATATTTTGTCTGGGAAATCATCCATACAGATTTTGGAACAAAAGGTGGTCCTATTAATTGCAGCCCCTGTTTCTAAGGCTCTTCTCTATTGTATAGTAGGGCTTGGGTTTCATCCTGATACATGCTTTATAAACACACAGGCTTTTTTGTTTTGGCAGTGTTATATTTGGAGAGAGAAATCTTTGGGAATTACTTTGTAATTTGACAAGCTTGAGCATGATGCAGTAAATTGTAAAAATCGGCATTTTCTAATCCCCTCCTGTTTTTACAGTTGGCTGTCGGCTCTTGAAAGCACAAAATGGCTCCATCACTTGTCTGTGCTTCTGAAATCAGCCCTTCTGGTAGTGCATGCTGTGGATCAGGATCAGCGGCCAGTGCTAGTGCACTGCTCAGATGGCTGGGACCGCACCCCCCAGATTGTGGCATTGGCTAAGCTCTTGCTGGACCCTTATTACCGAACCATAGAGGTGAGTGCATCCAGATGGTAGGAGTTGGTACTTGAGGATGAGCAGGGTGGCGGGGGGCAGGAGGGTGGTAATATCACACCCCTCAGGAGTGACATTACCAGTTTTGGGGGTGGTGATTAGGTTAAATAAAGTGAAATTTCTGTTTTGATCATTTTTCCTTTATATTATGAGCTAAATTGTGGTGGTTTCTCTTACAGTTCTTGCACCTCTTAAAATGGGGCAGATGATGGGTAACAAGGTATTGAGAATACAGCCATATTTTTCTTTTGTAGAAAACTTTTTAGCTACCTCAGGAAAATGAGGTGTCTGTAAAAGGATATTGGCATGCTAGTTATTACCACAGAGTGTCCTGTGGAGAAGCAGCTCTACTCTGAAATAACTATCTGTTGGGTTAAAGATGAAAGAAAAATCATAAAGTATCCTAAAATATATGCAAATACTTATTAAACCTGGGATGTGGAAGGATTTTGCAAATTTGACTTTGTTAGTACAACACCAGAGGCAGAAATGTTAAAAGAGAAATTGAGGGGAAAAGTGTGCATTTTATATAGTGAATTCAAGAGGCTAAAAATAGAAACAGATTCAAGAAAGGCTTAGATAAACGCAGTTAGTACCATTTCAGTCATCATGGAATAGAGTTCAGGGAATTGGGAAATTTCCCTAAGTGTGTGCCTCATCAGGGATAGAGCCTTCCACCAAAGGGCAAGGCAAGGTGGGCTTTTTCTGGGAGGCTGTTAGACGGGATTGCTTTCTGTGACACCAAGCTCAGGACTGTCACAGTCTGGATAGTCTAGCACAATTGGTCTCTCCTGGGTGCTTCCCTGCAGGGTTTCCAGGTCCTCGTGGAAATGGAGTGGCTGGATTTTGGCCATAAATTTGCTGACCGGTGTGGTCATGGGGAGAACTCGGATGATCTGAATGAACGTTGCCCAGTGTTTCTGCAGTGGCTTGACTGTGTTCATCAGCTTCAGAGGCAATTTCCTTGCTCTTTTGAGTTCAATGAAGCATTCCTTGTGAGTTTCTTCATTTTGGGGACCTTCTCAATTTGAAGGAGGGTCAGTACAAATGTTAGCGGGCTAGTTCTCACATGAAACTGTACAGCCTCTTTAGAATTTAATAGAGGTGATTTTTTTCCTGTTTCTATTTTTTTAAGTAAACAGTTTTACTATTTACTTTTCAAAAAGAGAAAATCCAGGTATACCAGGTTTGCATGAAGTCCTTGAGTTGTTTTAAACTTAGTTTTTTTTTAAAGGGATGGTAGAAACCCTAAATAGCAATTAGAAATAGAAGCAATCAGAATATCTGGACCATGCTTCCTCCAGTCCATCTGCCAGACCCCCTATGTCTGTGTTCGGCTCTCTGCACCCTCTCCTTTGATGGAGGGTGCACTATCCTTGCCCTCTTTCAGCCCCTCTGTCCATCTGCACACCAGCTCTCATTCCCTCTCATCTGCTGCGCTGGCTGGCTCCAGCATTTCTCCTCTCTGCCTTCTGCATCAGTGTGTTTCCCTCTCTACCAGAGCATGACCTTCAGCTAAAAATGTGGTACCGTGTCTCCCATCTTTTCAAAACCCATTCTTGGTCCTGCATTTACCTCTAGCCATCATCCCATTTCTCTTGTTCCCCTTTACAGCAGAGCTCCTCAAGTTTTCTGTCCTTGCTATCTCAAATTCCTGTTTCCATTCTCTTAAACCCACTTCAATCAGGCATTCACCCCACCGCATTACCAAAGCTGCTCTTGTTAAAATGACCAGTGACCTTCATGTCACTAATCCAGTGATGAGTTCTCAGTCTTCATCTCTTTGATCCATCATTATCATTTGACACAGTTTAACCAGTTCTTCCTCGAAATGCTGTCTTCAGTTGACTTGTAGCACTTCCTTGCTCTTAGTTCTCCTCTTGGCTCACTGGCTGGTTGTTTCTGCCTCCTTTGCTGATTCCTTTTAATCCCTCCAGTTCTTCTTTTTTTTTTTTTTTCTTTTTTTTTGTGATAATGTCTCACTGTGTCTCCCAGGCTGGAGTGCAGCGGTATGATCATAACTCACTGCAGCCTCAACCTCATGGGCTCAAGGGATTTTCCCACTTCAGCCTCCCCAGTAGCTGAGACCACAGGCACATGCCAATATGCCTGGCTAATTAAAAAAATTTTTTTGTAAATAGACATGGAGTCTCACTGTGTTGCCCAGGCTGGTCTCAAACCTCCCACCTTGGTCACCCAAAGGATTACAGCTGTAAGCTACCCCCCAGTTCTAAATGTTGGAATGCCCTATTGCTCAGCCTCCAGGCTGCTTCTCTGTCTATACTTCTAAGTATTTCATTCATTCTAGTGGCTTTAATTGCCATCTATATGCTGATGAATCCCACATTTATATACCTTCAGCTTAGACCTCTGCACTTCAGGCTTACATATCTAACATGGCTACTAGGTATCTCCACTTGGCTGTCTTAATGTTATTTCAGACTTAATAAACGCAAAACTTAATTCTTCGTTTTTGAGACAGCATCTCACTGTCACCTAGACTGGAGTATAGTGGCACAAACACAGTTTACTGCAGCCTTGAACTCCCAGAGTCAAATGATCTTCTCGCCTTGGCCTCCTGAGTAGCTGGGACTGCAGGTGTGCACCACTGTGCCTGGCTGATATTTTTATTTTTGTAAGGATAGGGTCTTGCTTTGTTGCCCAGGCACGTCTAAAACACCTGGGGTCAAACAATATCCTCCTACCCCAGCCTCCCAAAGTGCTGGTATTATAGGCATGAGTCACCGCACTTGTCCAAAACTTAATTCTTAATTTCTGTGTTTCCTCACTCTAAAACTTGATCTTCCAGAACTCTCCTCTCTCATCATACGGCATTTCCATCCCTCCTTTTGTTTAGGGCAAAATTCTTTGTCATCCTTAAGTCTCTTCTGTCAGATTCTATAGCTCTGCTTTCAAAATATGTCTAAAACCTGATTATTTATTGCCACCTTTACTGGTACCACACTGGTTCAAGCCACCATCATCTCCTACCCCAGTTGAGTCATCCCAGCAAAGTCTCTTCTAAAACATAAGACAGACTATGTCATTCCTTTGCTTAAAAACCTTTAGTTACATTTTACACAAAGTAAAAGCCAAAATCCTTAAAGTGGCCTCCAGGGCCTTCCTGGAGGTTACCTCTCTAGGTTAATTTCCTACCATTCTCCCTCTTGTGCAATCTCCTTTAGTCACACTGGCCTCTTTGCTGCACCTCGGAAATTGCAAGCATGTGCTTACCTCAAGGCCATTGCACATGTGGTTGCCCCTGCCTGGAGTGCTTCCCTTCATGTTCATTGGGTCCTGCTCTTTCATGTTCATTGGGTCCCTGCCAGTGAGGCCATCCTGCACTGCCCCATACATGTCCTGTCCATCTCAGTCTGCCTTGTTCTCCATAGCACTGGTCACTCTTAACCTATGACTAGAGCAAGCTCCATCAGGGCAGAAGAATTTGCTGGTCATTGTGGCATGTCCAGCATCTTAGTCATGTCTGGGGCATGTGAAATGCTCAATAATTTGTCGAGTGAACAAGTAGTGTTACAAGTATACGCTCAGCTCAGGCTTGAGTTGTACACTGACGTGCTCCTGTACCCAGTTCATATGCCCTGGCGCTTGTGAGCATGGCTGATAATTCAGAATCTTGGACTGTTTATCAGGGAAGCTAAGAGGAATGAGAGTACCAACAATCTGTCTTTGACTCGGTTGGGATTGGGTCCTGGAATCGGTGGTGTGAGGAGGAGGAGGCTACTGCAAGGCTTACTGGGTTCCCCTGTCCTGACAGTAAAGTGTTCTCAGGGATGTCAGGACAAGGTGGCTCAGCTGAGCTGACCTCTCAGAGAATGCATGCCCGATTGCTTAATTTGTGCTTCACTGGACTCCCACAGGTGAAACTGGTGCAGCATACCTATTCCTGCCTCTTTGGAACATTCCTGTGCAACAACGCCAAGGAGAGAGGGGAAAAGCATACTCAGGAACGGACATGTTCCGTGTGGTCGCTTCTTCGGGCAGGCAACAAGCCTTTCAAAAATCTACTGTATTCCTCTCAGTCAGAAGCTGTATGTATCCTTCAGCCTTTCCACTGTGGTCAGCAGAAGGAATTTGGGGTTGGTGACATAGGAGAGCCTTTTTGAGTAGCGACTGTTTTTGTGAAGGCGTCTCTACTGTCTCTGGATGGACTGGTTCCATTTTTCCCCTACGATTTGTCCTGAGGAAAGCCTGCTTCTGATGATGTTCTGATGTGTTTCTGATGACTACTTGCTGAGGGTGGTTTGGTTTAACACAGATCTCTACTTTGCCACCCTAGACATGAATCTTTTTCGGCTCTGCCTCCAGAGTTTAACTTACTTCTAGCATGTTTTGTTTTATGGGAGAGGCACTTAAGTTGCTTCCTGATGTACTGATAGCTCAGAAGGAGCTGCCACCAGGCCCCCAGCACCCTCCCAGTGTCAGTAAGCAGTGATATCCCCTATAGCTTCTGTCTCAGAGAAGGAACACAGAAAACTGTGTTTGACATTGGTGTGTGTGTCTGTTTGACTGTGATTCTCTGCTCACATGAAGAGCTGGCAGGGCCTTTAAGACTTTGTTCCCTAAAGGAATGAATGCCTTCTGTGAAGCAAAGAAAAGGAGGCAAATAGACCTGTGTGTCAGTTTCATAGTAATGTTATCTTTGTCAGAATGCATCTTAAACCCTAAAGAAATCAAAAGGAGGCTAATCAGAGTTTATATTGATTTCCTGGACTATTAATATGGTTTTCATTACATTTAAGTAGTCAAAGGAAAGATTTATGCTGCTAGTCTCTCCCCTGCAATGTGCCTTCTGGAGAAGTAGAAAAATTTCTTTCTTTTCACATGATTAATTTAAATGAGCCTATAAAATGGGTTTGACAGTGTCTCCTGAAGCCAAGCTTTTGTGCCAGCGGGATGGACAATCACCATGAAAGTGAGTAACAGAATGACTCACTTTCTTAGGCAGTAAAAGCAACAAATCAAGCCAATGAAAGTCAGTCATCGAAGGTGACCTAAGAAATAACTATAAAGAGAAAGGGATCTAAAACAATCTTCTAGATTTTCATGCTCACAAGAGGCTCTCAAGAGGAAAATGTTGGCCATATAAAATGTCTAGTCCTGTATTGGTCCTCTTGGGATAGACCTGCATCCATTGGTGCTGCCTCTTCGTGGAGATCCTGTCAGCCCTGTTGCGTATTCCAGCTGGGTACTTGATCTTGATCCTCATTTCCAGATATCCTAGAAGACTTACTGGGACATATTTAAACTTGTGTCCTCCCCCCTTCTCAGGTGCTGTACCCTGTGTGCCATGTGCGTAACCTGATGCTGTGGAGTGCAGTGTACCTGCCCTGCCCATCCCCAACCACCCCTGTGGACGACAGCTGTGCGCCATACCCAGCCCCAGGCACCAGCCCTGATGATACCCCCCTGAGCCGGTGAGTCCAGGGGTGATGCCACAGGCCTGACAGTCTCTGTGGGTATATTCCTGTGTTGGGGCATGTCCAGGGATGGTGAGATCATGTTATCTGAGTCCACAGCATCTTTCTTAGATGTCTGCAATTTTTTCAGGGAAGGTATAAGGATCTCTGGGTTACAAGGCTGTAAGAGCCTTGTTTCTGGGAGTGAGTCGGGCCCTGTTGCTTCATGGTTCTTTTGTATGCACTGAGCAGCTCCTCGGTGATAGAGCAAATCTTTTGGGTTTTCTGTGACCCCCTAGTTTGTGTTTTCCCCACTGCTCTGTGCTCCTATTTACCATGATTTGTTTTCCGAGGCTTAAAAGGCAGTTGCTGTCAGATGATAGAAAATTTAGCTTTGGGCCAGGCCTAGTGGCTGATGCCTGTAACCTCAGCATTTTGGGAGGCTGAGGCAGGAGGATCGCTTGGGCCCAGGAGTTCCAGACCAGCCTGGGCAACATGGTGAAACCCCGTTTCTACCCAAAAAGCCAAGTGTGGTAGCACATACCTGTAGTCCCAGCTACTTGGGAGGCTGAGGCAGGAGTATTGTTTGAGCCTGGGAGGTGGAGGTTGTTGCAGTGACTCAAGATCCATTGCATTCCAGCCTGGATAACAGAGCAAGATCTTTAAAAAAAAAAAAAAAAAAAAAAAAGAAAATTTGGCTTTGTCACTTGAGAATTAGCTTTATTAAATTCAGAATGATAGATAACACATTAATTTAAAATATTGTAATATTAAGAAACACCAGTGCTACTTTGTCATCTGCTGAGAAACACAGCAGCATCATGAAGAACGTCTTTTGAAAATAGCATTTGCAGGCTGGCCGCAGTGGCTCACGCCTGTAATCCCATCACTTTGGGAAGCCAAGGTGGGCGGATCACCTGAGGTCAGGAGTTCAAGACCAGCCTGGACAAAATGTTGAACCCAACCCCCCTCCCCCGCCCCGCCCAACATCTCTACTAAAAACACAAAAAAATTAGCCAGGCATAGTGGCACACACCTGTAGTCCCAGCTACTCAGGAGGCTGAGGCAGAATTGCTTGAACCTGGGAGGCAGATGTTACAGTGAGCTCAGATTGCGCCACTGCACTTCAGCCTGGGCAACAGAGTGAGACTCTGTCTCAAAAAAAGAAAAGAAAATAGCATTTTCTGTTAGCTCATTTGTATGTATGGGGCCTGGGGTGGAGGCAGTGTGAGAGGAGATCTTGTGCACACTAGGAGGAGGACTTGTTCAGGAGCTTTGCCGCTCCAGCAGTCTAGGCCTTGCTCTAGAGATACTGCAGCTCCATGAATAGCTGTGATGGACCCAATTATGAAACAACTGCTTATTAAACCCTACTGTTTCCTACTTCCCTCGAGACACCTTCCAAGATTCTCATTTCTCCCAAATTCCTTTCCTTTAGGCTACCAAAGACTAGATCATTTGACAATCTGACCATAGCCTGTGACAACACAGTGCCTCTGGCCAGCCGGCGCTGCAGCGACCCCAGCTTGAACGAGAAGTGGCAGGAGCACCGGCGCTCGCTAGAGCTGAGCAGCCTGGCTGGCCCTGGAGAGGATCCCCTTTCTGCTGACAGCCTGGGGAAGCCCACCAGAGTGCCGGGGGGTGCCGAACTTTCTGTTGCAGCTGGAGTAGCCGAGGGGCAGATGGAGAACATCTTGCAGGAGGCCACCAAAGAGGAGAGTGGAGTAGAGGAGCCTGCTCACAGGGCAGGCGTTGAGATGCAGGAGGGTAAAGAGGACCCTCTCTTAGAAAAGGAGAGCAGGAGGAAGACACTTGAGGCCTCGGCCATTGGACTTCACCAAGACCCAGAACTGGGTGATGCTGCTCTGAAGAGCCATACGGGCATGAGCCTTCCTCTGTTTTCACAGGGTATTTCTGAACAGCAGGGTGGGCACAATGTTCTCCTCAGTTCTCTCCAGGTCCCCCCCAGGGGAGAGGATTTTCTGGAGGACCCTGTGGAGCAGTTTCGAACAGAGGAGATTGCAGAGGGTAGGGAGGAAGCAGTTCTTCCGATCCCAGTAGATGCAAAAATTGGCTATGGTACCTCACAGTTGTGTTCTCTGCTGTCTTCCCAAGTCCCTTTTGAGACCAGAGGACCAAATGTGGACAGTTCCACAGACATGTTGTTGGAAGATAAGGTGAAGTTGGGAAGTGGGCCCCAAGGCCATCATAGACCTTGCCTTGTGAATAGTGGCAAGGACATGCTTCCCCAAACCATGGAGCCCAGCCCTTCAGAGACAAGCGTGGTCGAGAGGCCCCAAGTGGGGTCTATGGTGCACAGGACTTCCGCTGGCAGCACTCTCAGCCTGACACGTTCCCCTTGTGCCTTGTCTTTAGCTGAATGTAAAGAGGGGCTTGTGTGCAACGGTGCCCTAGAGACTGAAAACAGGGCCTCAGAGCAGCCCCCAGGTCTTAGCACCCTCCAGAAGTACCCCACACCCAATGGGCATTGCGCCAATGGGGAGGCTGGTAGGAGCAAGGATTCACTGAGCCGTCAGCTGTCTATGAGCTGCAGCTCTGCCCACTTACACTCAAGGAACTTGCACCACAAGTGGCTGCATAGCCACTCAGGGAGGCCATCTGCAACCAGCAGCCCTGACCAGCCTTCCCGCAGCCACCTGGACGATGATGGCATGCCAGTGTACACGGACACAATCCAACAGCGCCTGCGCCAGATTGAGTCAGGCCACCAGCAGGAAGTAGAAACTTTGAAGAAGCAAGTCCAGGAGCTGAAGAGTCGCCTGGAGAGCCAGTACCTGACCAGCTCCCTACGCTTCAATGGAGACTTTGGGGATGAGGTGGTGAGTAGGCTATAGTATTCCTAGCAGCCCAAGGAGACAGGGCACACTGAGGCTGAGTGCCCTGGGTGCCCAGGGCATGGTGATTGGTACAGGTTGTTAAAGGATTGGAAAGGTCCAGAGTAGCCCTGTTAAGAGAGACTGGAGATGAGCCTCCGCCACAGTGATGGCAGCCTGCCTGTTTTCTGCTTTGCTTACTTTTCACAGATGTCCTGTTGAGGCCGTTAGAGAGGAAGAGACTTAGCCTGCACTCCATGGTTGATCACCTCTCTCAGATACGGGATCACAAGTCTTCAGAAGGGCTTGAACCCGTGGGCAGAATGACATCTGTAGGGCAAAGCCAAGTTATGCCTGTCAGATTTTAGTGCCTGTTCTACCTTGGTAACTACAAAGTATTAGCCCTTCCTGATGTGGGCTATAGTTTTGAAGGTTTAGTTTTTTTTTTTTTTTTTTTTTTCCCCAGATGGAGTTTCACTCTTGTCACCCAGGCTAGAGTATAGTGGCGTAATCTCGGTTCACTGTAACCTCCACCTCTTGGGTTCAAGCAATTCTCTTGCCTCAGCCTCCTGAGTAGCTAGTATTACAGGCATGAGCCACCATGCCCAGCTAATTTTTGTATTTTAAGTAGAGACAGGGTTTCACCATGTTGGCCAGGCTCGTCTCGAACTCCTGACCTCAGGTGATCTACCCACCTCGGCCTCCCAAAGTGCTAGGATTACAGGCGTGAGCCACTGTGCCTGGCCAGATTTAGTTCTTTGTAAACAAATATTTATACCCACCCTGTGGCAGATGCTGGCAGTAGAAATGGAGAGAAGGACTGGTTTCTAGCACTGTTGAGGAGTTAGCTCTGATAGGGGTGGGGGGCTGTAAACGGGGGTACCAGAGGGGAGGTTCTCAAAGAGGTGCTTTCTTCTCTGGGCAGACTTGACTCAGGCCATTCAAGTACAAGTGTGAGCCTGGCTCTCAAATGGTCAGCGTACATTAAAGGCGGGCACATCCAATGACTTTCAATTCAGAATGACTTCTTGGCTTTTCCTTCATGCTAATGATGGTTTCTCATGTTCCCAGACAGTCCTTCCAAGAAAAGGAGGGCATGCTAAAAGCACTCAGCTTTAACTAAATAGTGGGCAGGGTTGGATTGACAGAATTCCCATTCCATTTTGGTCACTTCTCTCTCTCACTTACTTTCTGGAACCCTGAGACCTTTCTTTCTACCCCAGAGTCACTGCACACAACCCGTGTATCCCTCTCCCAGCTGAGCCCAGGCTCATCCCTGCACCTCTTCACCCCAGCTCTTGATGGCTAATGCATCTGCAGACTCAGCTGTCCTAGCACTCGGCCCCACCCAGAGTCCTCAGTGCTCCCTTCACCAGGCCTTTTCTTCTTTTGGGAGGAGACCAGGTTTATTCTGTTCAGCTGTGTTTGTTTGCCAACAGACTTCAATTCCCGACTCGGAAAACAATCTGGATCAGAGCTGTTTGTCTCGCTGCAGCACAGAGATTTTCTCTGAAGCCAGCTGGGAGCAGGTGGATAAACAGGACACAGAGGTACAGGCTCAGCCCCTGCTCTGAGTGCCATCCATTTAACTGTTTCATGGTTCTTCTCCACCCCCATTCCCATCCCATGTCCCTGGCCAAGGAAGCACCTCACAGCACAGCTAGCCTTGAGCCTCTGGCACCTCAGCTCCTGGGAACCCACATCAAGCCTAGGATTTCTGAGCCAGGGAGACTCAGCAAGCTGGCCCTCCCTCTTCATTCCCTCTATGAACTAGAGCCTTGCCAGCTCTTACAGTGACCCAGGGTGCTGCTGCCTACTGCTTTATCTCAGGGGAAATTGGAGTCCCCTCCAGGGAAACGATTTGGACGCCTTTCTTGTACTGTTGACATCAGATCTGCTGGGCTGGTGCCACCAGAGCCAATGTGGTCCTTGTGACTCTTGCTGCCCCCAGCATGGCTCTGCTGGCTCCAGCTGGATGGCCCACCTCCTATCAGTAACCTGGCCCCATCTTGTTTTGCAGATGACCCGTTGGCTCCCTGACCACCTGGCTGCCCACTGCTATGCGTGTGACAGTTCCTTCTGGCTTGCCAGCAGGAAGCACCACTGCAGGTACCATTGAGGGGGTGGTGCTAGGGTGAGCTGAGTGTGGAGGCTGAGAGTTGGCCCACAGAGCCTGCAGAGTAGAGGGTTGTGGGCATCTGGCTGGCAGTGTTCTGTCTGAGGCAGACCCATGGTCTCATCGTCTGTGCTTCTGAAATTGGTGTTTGCAAAACTGCATTTGGCATCTTTGTTCAAACAGTTATCGCTATTAAATTTTGAAATGTGCAAATAGTAGCATTTTGTTTCCCAGACTGGTGGAACAACAGCCACCACTGAAACCACCATTTCTTATTCCCAGCATAACATTGCTTCCCATTCAACATGGCTACTATGAGCAAAACCAGTTTTCCTGTGATGGGGAGGGAACTTTATTTTCCTATTCCTGTCCTGCTCTCCGACTCCACACTTGTATTCCCTTGTGCCATTGGTGAGCAGCTGTAGTTTAGGGAGTAGTAAGGACAGTTGGGGCCAGTCTTCCAATCATTAAGGTTCCTGACTTCTTTTTCCTTCTGGGTTGGGGTAGTGAGTTACTAGGGATGCTTTGCCCCAGCCAGAGTGTTGACTGTCTGGCGGATGTTCAGTGTTCTTAGAATAGGAAGTTTATCTGAATCGTGCCATAGCTTACTCACACGAGTGACCCTGGATTGAAAATGGAACAACCTCTTTGCCTAGTAATGATGCTTCTAGGACACACATCTCCCCACCCTGCACCCCAAGCCCAGATATCATTGGTTGGCTTCTCTTCTGAGCTCTTTCTCCCCTCCTTGCAGGGACACTGACCGTGTTGATCAAACGTGGTGAGCATTTGCAACAACCTGCCTGTGATGTCTGCACATCTCCAATAACTTCTCCACACTAACTTCACTTCCCCCTCTCTGCACTCACTAGGGTGAAGCCTGGGTCCTGGGTGCACAGGCAGGCAGGTGGGCTTGAGGGGATTCAAAGCAGCTGAGTGAGGAGAGACCATCAAGGGTGAGTCAGGCTGCAGCCATGTGCTCCCCACCTGGTCTCAGGTCAGCCAGGCCATCTTGCTTGTAACAAGAAGTAGTGCATCTCTTTTGATCTTGTAGGGGAGCCAGTTGGGTTTTCAGAGCTATTTATTTTGGGTCAGTGATTTACTGAGATGCCAGAATAACACTAGTAATTTCCAGGTCAAACAGCATCACTGCTCCTTTTTTCCTTTTTTTTTTTTTCCCCCAAGAGACCAGGACTGAACAGAGGTGATCTTTCCAGAGAATTGTTTTTAGCATGGAAGACTTTAAGGAAAGACTGCACTTAGTGACTTTCAGGGTCCTCTGAAAGAAGTCAGAAGCCATCAGCCAGGTGCGGTGGCTTATGCCTGTAATCCCAGCACTTTGAGAGGCTGAGGTAGGCAGAGCACCTGAGGTCAGAAGTTTAAGACCAGCCTGATCAACATTATGAAATTCCATCTCCACTAAAAATACAAAATTAGCCAGGTGTGTGGTGCGTGCCTTTAAAACCCCCGCTCTTTGGGAGGTTGAGGCAGGAGAATTGCTTGAACCTGTGAGGTGGAGGTTGCAGTGAGCCAAGATCCACCATTGCACTCCAGCCTGGGCAACAAGAGTAAAACTCCATCTCAAAAAAAAGAAAAGCATCAAACTCACGTCAGGCTTTTGAGTGGAATTCCGGCAGGGATGCTAAAGAAGTGTAGATGTTCAGAAGTTTTTTTGTATAACCACAGGTTTTTGCTGACTCATGTTTTTTTTAGAAATAGTCATGAAGTACTTATAACATTCTAGATGATGAATATTTTGTCTTTCCATTGCCCCATGTCCCACCTTTTCCTTTTGTGGTATTCTTTTGTTCCCAAATGGTCTTCAGTCTTCTCTCCTCCTGTGCCCAAGTGATCCCAAATTCAGCAGTGAGTTTGCATTCCAAACAGCATAAATGAAAAGTTAGAGAGTGATGCTGGCTGAGAAGCTGCCTTCCTCCAGTCTTTGGTGGGCTGTGTCAGGCTCCTTAAAGTTTCTTACTCTTAGGCTCATTGGGATTGATTTGTACCTCAAGGCCCAGCAAGCGTAGAGTTGTAAGATGGGCAGAAACTCATTCTTTGCCAGTTCCCTTTCCTGTTAGCTCTGATGGGCATCTGTCTGGGGGTGCAGACCTGTGCTGCACAGATGCCCCAGAACCCAGCTTTCAGGGGAGGAGGAGGAGGAGGCCTGGCGCCTGAGTGCATTCTTGCCTTCTGGTAGAACTCTGGTTTTCCCTGGAGATGCATGGATCGGGGAGCGAGCCATAATTGACTGACACCTATCTAATAAGGGGTGTGTGTGTGCACGTGTGTTCGTCTGTGTTCTTGTCCTCCCACCTCTCCTCTTTTACCCTCTGAGCATGCATCACGGGCTGCTTATCGCTGGCTTTGCATGCTGCCAGCAGAGCAGTCCAAAATGGCAGCAGTCTATCTACCATGTTGCTGCCTTTGATCCGCTGGAGAAGTGGCCGTTGGCCAAGGCTCCTTACTCCCCAGTGAGGCTGGGTAGTTATTTCTCTTGTTGGAGGAGCCTGGCCTCTGTGATCACAAGCTACACAGAGGGCATTGCCTAGGTGGGTGTGGCCACTGGGTTTTCTTGGATCAGGACTAGCCCATTTTTAGGCCCATGTATTCTCGCAGATGTCTTTTGAGCAGCATCCTTCTGTATACCTGGTACCCTCGAGTCAGAGTGGTGAGGCAGCCAAGTATCCTTGGCCCCGAAGTGAAAATGACATGTGACTCTGCTAGGTAGGGACACCCTCCCTACTCAGCTTGTTCCTGGACTAGAGAGATGAAAGGATTTGATCTCGAAGAGCTCCGGCACATGCAAATTATACACAGCAAAGTTGTCTTTTGAAGTTGGTTTCCCAACTGCATACCTGCTGGCTAAAACTAACATTCTTCTGTTTCTTCTTATCTCAAGGAATTGTGGGAACGTATTCTGCTCCAGTTGTTGTAACCAGAAGGTTCCAGTTCCCAGCCAGCAGCTATTTGAACCCAGTCGAGTATGCAAGTCTTGCTATAGCAGCCTACATCCCACAAGCTCCAGCATTGACCTTGAACTGGATAAGCCCATTGCTGCCACTTCCAACTGAAGCTCAGTGACCTGGGTGGGCAGTGGCCAAGCTGCTGTTCCCATGACAGGCCCACAAAGCCTGGGCAGACCGAGAGGCCCGTGCACTTTGGAATGGGGGTGTGGAACCACCTGTACAGAGTGACAGAAATTTGGGATGCACCACTGGATTGTAGATTGATATTTCTTTCCTGTCCCCCTACTCCCTACCTTTTCCATCCTCCTTCTCTGCCTTCAAAAAAGGAAACTGTCCCTTGGTTGTCTTAAAATTTTTTTTTTTTTTTTTTTGATGGAAGACCAGAGGTTGCCAGGCCCGCTGTAACTGCCGAGCTGCCTGCTGTCAGGTGACACCGAGGGATGGCTTGTTTCTTCCAGGTGGGAGGATGGTGGTCGGAGCCAGGAGTATGGAGATCTGAGACAGTAAGCAGGGAAGAAAGCCAGTGCTAACAAGCAACCATTCCTCATGCCACCGCCACATCAGAGCTGGTTGGGAACCCTTTGCTGCTGGGGAGGCTGGAAGCATGTTCCCCAAGAGCATTGCCCTGGGCATCATCTCCTTCCTATGAGGAGCTGAGCCAGTCCCCTCACAGATGGATAAATGGGGCTGATGTTTGGAGGGAGGGGCACATGGTATACGGCATCCCCTTAGATCCCTCTTTGGGAAAGGAAAGCGTATGCTCCTTTGAGGCAGGCAAGGGGCTAGGAGTGGGTGGCCATCATGTTATCCCCCATGGGATTTTATTTTTAACTTGACCCAGATTGTCTTGGGCTCCGTTTGCTTTCAGGGGGCTGCTTCCCTGGGCCAGGCTGTGTGGCACTTCCTAGCCTCAGGCACGAGTACAGACTGGCCAGAATGGTTACCCACTCAAGGCCAAAGCCTGCCCTGAGCCCAGGTACACCTGAGTCCCTCAACAATCTCTTCCTCAGCCAGCACAGGGAAATCCAGACTCAGGGTTCCAGAAATCCCCCATTCCCAAACCAAACCAATCATGGATCTTCCCTTTAAGGGGTAGAATCAGCCTTTAGAGTTACAAGCCCCTGGAAAGGGAAGCAGGTCCCTATACAATCAGCCTTCCTCCTCCCTCTTCTTGAAATGGGAAGAAGGGCTGAACAGTCCCTCTTCCCCACTCCTGGCTGGCTGAGTGGCCACTTGTCTGGCTGCTGGCCAGCAGTGAAGGGCCACTTAGAGAAGTGACATGGCCTGGAGGAGATTCGGGGTACCTTTCCTCAGTGAGCTTTGATAGGGTCCAAAAACAGCCTTAAATCAAGAATATTTGTGGTGGAGGTGGGCATGGGAAAGGCTGGAGAAGAGTTGGGTTTGTGCTTTGTAATCTTGGCATCCATGTTTTGTGCCTGCCCTCCCTCTTGGGGAGGCCATGCTTGGCTCTGCTGAAAGCTGCTAACTGGTGACAGGGTGGATCATGGTGAAGGCTAGGGCTAAGGTCAGGGAACACTTAAGCTCTGGCCCTGCCCTCTATTCCTCTTCTCTTTTGGTAGCAGTTCCCTGACCCAAGGGCAAGCTGTGTCTCAGGAAGGTGGCTTCTGTGCGTGCCTGGGTGTGGTTAAGGCGTGGCCCAGAAGCCTTCCGTGGTGCTGTCAGTCCAGGCAAAGCCCAGAGCATCTGAGCGCGTCTCTAACTTCTAGCAGCAACAGGTTGCTCAGTTTGAGTGTGGTGAAACAGGGTGTATTCTTTTCCACATTCTGTGTCATCTAGTCATGCAGGTAGGGAAAAATTGGTCTAATTGAAGATTGTCCAGTTCCTAGTGACAGGTGCCAAGAGGTTATGATACGGGTTTCTTGGGTCTGATGTACAGTGTGAATAAATGCTTGCAGCTCTTAGCCCTTTTTTGATCAATGAAGCACTTTTTTATTAATATTTTCCTTTGTTAAAGGAGGAACCGTAACTCTCCGTAGCTGTACATATAACCCTTTTCTCCTAAAGAGGAGTCAGTCAGTGCTCCTATATTTTTAATTTTTTTGTCAAAGCAAGAAGTAAATACTTTAGAATTGTTAAATATATAAATAAAATGAATAAAGTTGAGTGTTCCGCATGGTAGCTTTTGCTAACACTTTCTAACTTTTTCCCTGTGGTTTGTCCCCTCTTCATCCTTTTTCGCTCTCACACAGAAGTTTTTGAGGGGCTGCTGGCAATCTGACCTTTGGCAAAGGAAAGCTACAGATTTCCTTCCAACTCTAGACCTTGGCAAGGATCCTCACCATGATATCCAAGCACTGAACACAGTGACTTTGCTCCTAAAATCTCCCAAGCTCAAAGGACAAAGCAGTCGGGCATCTGACCCGGCAGCTGTTCTTCCTTCTCTGAAGAGTTGCACATGAGTAGGAATTACAACTACCTCTCGCCTCAGGTTCCATTTTTAGCTGCTGCTCTAATCTCGGCAGCACTCTGGCCCCTTCAGTGGGGGAATGGAAGGAGATGTGGGGTGGGGGTGAGAGAATGCTTCCGCCTGTTCTTGGATGATAGACTGTGGGTGGGCAGAGAGAACTGGGGGCAGAAATGGAATTAGATGTGATTGGGCTACAGTCAACTAGAAGTCTCCTTCCTGCCCTCTCCACACAGAGGCACCTCTGCTCCTTAGCTCTTAGGGCAGGGCTGTGGCATCTGTAGTCACTTCCGTACTAGTTCTTGCTCTTCACAGAGGTAGATTTTTCTTTCCCTACAGTGCTGTTGGGCATCCCTCCCATCCCATGGGTCTGTGGGTGAGATAGATAGATACATTATGCCATTCCTCCCTCAGGAAGGTTGGTATTGAGGGGTGCCTGGCTCCAGAGTCATCAGCCCAACATCTACGGTGAGTTAGCTAGGATCCAGAGAGTGACCTGCTGGTGGCTCAGAGCCCCCTGGAGGCTGTCACTCTTTGGGGCAGTCTTTCTAGGGTCACTTTCTGAATATACCCTCTACCTAAAGTACAGAAAGACATAAGACCAGCTGAGCTGGTTCTAGTTTGAAAGCTGTGCCACCCAACAGAGATTTGAAAACAAGTCATTCTTCTGTGGAAGGAGAGGGCACAACCTCAGCTACCTTCAATCCGCTAGGGAGCCCAGTCTGTGTATTCAGACCATGTTGTGAAAAACCTGAGTTTGTGCCATAGCCAGCATGTGTCTACACCCACACCCAGCCCCTATTGTTCCTGTGGGCTAGTCCCCAGCAAATTAAAACACTGGCATGGCCTAGCAAGACTGTTGAGAGCCTCTAAATGGAAAGCTTCTCTGGGGGTAGGAAGATGAAGAGCCAAGATGGCTGCCGAGGCAGGTTCAGTGAGGATTCAAGGCAAGGAATTGCCCTGAGGGAGGTGTCTGCATCTGGAGAAGGGCAGTTCTCTGAGGGCAAGGCCAGCTTGTTTCAGGCTGTAGAGGGAATTTGGTCTTAAGCAACAGGGCATGAACTGTGACTTTGAGATGCCTGGTTGTCTTCATCTCAGAACTTTCCTATCCTGGCACTCTCGTTAATCAATCAGTTACTCCGTAACTGCAGTTCAAAAAAGTTACAGCTGCCTTAATCCACTGAGATTCTCCAGGATGTACAGAAAAGTTTTCTAGTAATTTTGCTTATATGCTAATGTTAGCGAAGAGTATTCTTTGAATTATAATGTTACTTGGTAAGTCTAAAGGAGAATGAACAGAAGGTGCTGGAGGACCTGTTAATCTCTTGCTATTAAAAAACATCAAGATGAGAATTAAAGGTATATCCTGATGTACTTGACTGCTTGCACATGAGGCTAGGAGATTCCACGCCTGTTGAAGTTAACTCTATCCCTGACCTGTATCAATCTTTTAAGAATGATGGCTGATTTGGAGGTGCTGTTGCAGGATTTCATTTAGCTGCTGCCAGTTCAAGTGACCTGTCCCCAGCCAGGGCTGCAGCTGTATCCACCTGATTGCATTAGATGAGGGTTAACAGCAGAATTTAAAATGGGCCCTGGACTGTGGAGCAAAGTGACTTATCCATTTGGAGTTTTGGATAATGTGGCAGGAGTCCCAGCTGTTTAATTTCTAGTCACATTTTCAAGGAGGTTGTTCTAAATAAGTTGAGGTTACTAACAAGATTTCTCAAGGGCAGGAGCAGATGTGTGAGAGACTTCTAGTTCAGAGCTGACCCTTCTAAGCCTCTGACACGAGTCCTGCTGTCCCTAGCACATAACTGCACTGAGGCCTTGTTCCTTTCGGCTGGTGTAGAGTTCATCTGCTGCGTGTCTGCAGATACCAGTTGCCTCTGCTTGAACAGGCCTCTCCTAGCCTAGGCAGGTGTTCAGAGGCATGAAGGGTCTGGGCAGGGGAAGGGCATCTTCTGAAATAAGTTACCAAGTTTTTAAATGCTGCTATTTTATTTACCATTTAAGGTCTTTTCTATTATATCTGAGTTATTAGTTTTTCTTACAGTGCTCATAGCAGTTGTATTTGAATTGTATTTTCAGTGAAATTTGTTTTACATTGGCATTTAAAATTGGCCTTTAACAGCTTTCCAACTGGCTTATGAGATTTTTTTAAAAATGAAAACCCATGAGGCTCAGATGCTGTTGAAGAAGTAAACCGTGTGTTGCTGCTGACAGTAGTGCTTGCCTGTTGTAACGGCACTAATTCTGCTGTAGCCTCGATGACCATTTAAGTTGAATAAACCTGTAATTTTCACCCACAAACAGTTGTTGAGCCCTGGATTTGGGTTGTCACTGTGGTTCTCCTGCCAGTGCTGTAATGTAGTATCTTAGGGTCAGGGTATGAATCAGTTCAGCCTCTTAGGAGAGGGGGGCTCTGAGGGGTCGGGGGGAGGTCACTATTTGTCCTCCAGAGGCGGGGTACATGGATTCCTGATGTTTAGAGGTGGAAGGGACCTTAGATCATCTCCTTCCACAGTTTTCATACTGTTCTGTGGGGCTATTGTGGAGAGGGAGTCTCCAGGCACATTCAAAGCTTTACTAGACTTTAAGATCTCATATGAAGAAAGGTTGTATTCCTTAAAAAGTCTGAAAATCACTAATCCAATCTTCCTTTTTCACTGAGGAAACAGGCTCAGAGGGCCAAAGACATCCAGATTATTAACGAGTTAACAGCAAAATTTGAATAAAAGTCATTCTTGGCCAGGTGCGGTGGTTCATGCCTGTCATCCCAGCACTTTGGGAAGCTGAGGTGGGAGGATCACATGAGCCCAAGTTCAAGACCAGCATGGGCAATATGTTGAGACCCGTCTCTACAAAAAATATAAACTAGCCAGTCATGGTGGTGCATACCTGTAGTCCCAACTACTTGAGAGCCAAAGGTGGGAGGATCTCTTGAGCCTAGGAGCTCCAGGCTGCAGTGAGCCATGATCACGCCACTGCACTTCAGCCTGGGCAACAGAGTGAGACCCTATCTCAAAAAAAAAAAAAAACTTCCTGACTCCTAACCCCCTTCTTGTGCTCTTGGGCCTCCAGAAAGCCTTATGTAAATAATAGCTGTATTAACTTGGTTCTCGTTGAAATCTTGGAGAGGAGCTTAGGTGGTTGCTATCATGAGGCTTGAATTATGAGCCCTTCTCTCCCTCTTAACCTAAATCAAAAGATTGTGATAGTCTAATCCAATGTTTTTGTTTTTAACCTTTCAAATACATAAAAACAAATATGTTATTAGCATGAATCATCAAGGTTTAAGTCATCTTAAATCAGTGGGGTTGGGGAGGGAGCATTTTTCATTAGTGCAAATAGGTCCATTGTGAACTGTCCCGGCATCCAATTTATTTTCTGGATTTTGTTTTAGTTATACAATATGGGGGAGTTTTATAAAATCTGAGTTTTTTAGGTAAATGGTTGCAAACGGTAGTCACAGCTTGCCTGCAATCTCGTTATTGATAAAACTGAAGTAGATGCCTGAGAAAAGGGATTAATAGAAGAATGTCCAAAACCTGCTTTCAGTCTTATCATCCATATATCAGATAAGAGAAAGCCAAAGGTTTATAAGCACTAAAATGATTCCATGGTCAGGGCCACCAGGATTGAGTTGGCCCTGGGCCTAACGATTATAGCACTAAGATGGTGCCCTCCCGGTCAGTGATCCTTGCAAAGGCCACATACACACAGCAATGGAGACCTTATATTGAGGTCTCAAGCAGCCTCAGGGAACCTTTGAGTGTACATAGTTTAAAGATGGTTATTAATATTTATCAGGACAGGTTTTCCTGAAGCAGTGCCACAAAAGTTGCTTTGAAAACCACCAGTTTGGTGGAAAGCACCTGTGTCTTACAGCCCACAGACCTGGGGCAGGATCCTAGCCCTGCAGCACCAGCTGAGTTGCTCGTGGGTGTATGAGGAACTCTGAAACATTTCCTCATCTTGAAGCAGACCACTTGGCATATAAATGGAGTGCAAAGGTGTGGGCCTAGTAAATACTCCCCTTCCCACTGTCCTGTGAAATGAGATGGCATTTCTGTCTCTGGCTTCTAGCAGACATTTGGAACAATCAGAACCAGGCTGCACTTCCATTCCACTGCGTGTTGAAACTAGACCCTGTTCTGGCTTCCACCTTACAGGAGTAAACATTTGATTTTGAAGCATTCCAATCTGAGTTTTGCACTAAGTTACAAATGAATCACTAGCTGAAGAAGACAAACTAAAGTTCATATGTGTTTTATTTTTATGTCATTTTATTATTTTTTTTTTGGAGACAGAGTCTCGCTCTGTTGCCCAGACTGGAGTGCAGTAGTGCGATCTCAGCTCACTGCAACCTCCGCCTCCCGGATTCAAGTGATTCTCCTACCTCAGCCTCCTGAGTAGCTGGGATTATAGGCAACTGCCATCATGCCCAGCTAACTTTTGTATTTTTGTAGAGACAGGGTTTCACCATATTGGCTAGGCTGGTCTTGGACTCCTGACCTCCAGGCAAGTGATCTGCTCACCTCAGCCTCCCAGAGTGCTGGGATTACAGGTGTGAGCCACCGTACCCAGCCTCATATAAGTGTTTTATTTTTAAATTAACATTTTTTTAAAACAGATGGTGGTCTGCATGCGCACTGACGCTTTAAGAGTGTATGGACACAATGGGAGGGGAATGTTGAAACTGCTTGTTGGGGTTGAGGTAGCATCTAAGAATGCCTGAGTCCTGCCACGGCAGCAATCCTGCGAAGACAGAGATGACCTCACGTCCTTAAACTGATGAGTTTAAGTTAAGTTCATTACTAAAGATGAAGCCAGAAGATGCAGACTAACTTCACAGGCTGAGGAGTGGGGAAGGTGGAGCCAGGTGGACATCACCCCTGCATCACAGAGGCCTGGGTCCTGGCTGTGTTGCTCTTAGCATCCCTTTAAGAATAAATCCCAGAGCCCAAGGTTGGAAGAGAAAGTGGAGGCCTTTCATTCAGATGGCCCTCCCCACCGTCTCCAATGCCAAAGGAGCTCAAGGTTGCCGAGTATATTTAAGGCAAGTTCAAGCAGACATGAGTTAGTGGTGAGTGGTTGCTGTACTTTGCCACTTGGAAGATCAACCCTTAGAGCTGGAGATTCTTTCAAGTCCCTCAGAAAGTACTGGTCCCCGTTGGCATACACTGTGTACTGGGGAAGCTCCCTTGGGACATAAATGCAGCCCCTGGCCCCTTGGGGGTGACCTGATTCTTTCTTTCTCTTTTCCTTTGATTCAGTAAGAAGCCAGCTAGCTACTGCCTTATTACTGCCTAACTAGAGACTCCTAGTGTTGGGAAGACGGTGAGATGTCAGCTTGCCAGCTTGCATTGCTGAGATGAGGACAGATGGAAGTGGAAACCATGAGAATGGTGTGCCTCTCAGCCTGAACAGTCAGGTTGGAAGGAAATGGGGTGGGCTTGAACTCTCCCTGCCCCATTGATTTTGGAGCAGCAGCCCCCTGAGGAGCTGAGAGGCTACTCCCTGGGCTAAGCAGCCTGAGCTGGTGCCTCTCCACGGACGGGATGCTTCACGCCCCAGAAAAGGGGGCAGCTACCTCTGGAAACTGCATATCCGAGGAGCCCCTCCTGCAGCACCCTGAATCACTCCTTAGGTTGATTCAGGGAGGGGAGCTGTGGGGGAAAGGTCCTAGAGCAGTGCTTTCTCCCTGCTGCACCAGCATCTTAAAAGCTTAGAGGGGGTGGGGACACAACTGTCACCAGTAGTACTGCTCTTCCTCCTGTCCCGCCACCCCTGCTTTCTCTTCCCCTTTCCAAATACCCAAAGGTTTTAATGTGATATCCTGGCATTGGAGACCCTGGGCACCAATACATTCAGGCCAGTAAGCAGGCCAGGCCCATGCAGCCACTGGAGGTGGCAATGCCTGAGAGGCCATCCTCAGGCACTAGCTGGAGACGCCAGTGCTGAGTGACCCCAAGGAGATTGTTTTCCTCCTGAAAAAGAAGCAAACGACTGGCACGGTGACTCACACTTGTAATCCTAGCACTCTGGGAGGCCAAGCGGGGGCAGACTGCCTGAGCTCGGGAGTTTGAGACCAGCCTGGGCAACATGGTGACACCCCGTCTCCACTAAAATACAAAAGAAATCAGCTGAGCATGGCAGCGTGCACCTGTAGTCCCAGGTACTCGGGAGGCTGAGGTAGGAGAATTGCTTGAATCCTGGAGGTGGAGGTTGCAGTGAGCTGAGATCACACCACTACACTCTAGCTTGGGTGACAGAGTGAGACTCTGTCTCTACCAAAAAATAAAAAAAATAAATAAAAGGCAGCACACACCACTCCTTTTGCTGACATGGGCACAGGCCAGGCCCCTGGCTCCTAGGATCTGAGTGCTTGCAGTGCTGCAGGAAGTGCTCTCCTGGCACTCCCTTGTTCTGCCAAGAAATGGGGGCTGAAAGGCTCTGGGGACTGCAAGGCACTTTGAGCAACCCAGTACGTGAACCTGTTCATTTACAGAGGCATTTTGGAGGCTGTTTTCACTACACAAAAGGTTCTACTATAGAATTTTCCAATTATGTTTTGCATTTTAAAATAGAGTGTTCCTTAATATAATATGAAAATGTGTACAAGGCTGGGTAGAGTGGCTCATACCTGTAATCCCAGCACTTTGGGAGGCCAAGGCAGGCAGATCATTTGAGGTCAGGCATTTGAGACCAGCCTGGCCAACATGGTAAAACCCTGTCTCTACTGAAAATACAAAAATTAGCTAAGCGTGGTGGCACATGCCTTAATCCCAGCTACTCTGGAGGCTGAAGCAGGAGAATCGCTTCAACCCGGGAGGTGTAGGTTGCAATGAGCCAAGATCTTGCCACTGCATTCCGGCCTGGGTGACAAAGAAAGACTCCATTTCAAAAAAAAAAAAAAAAAAAAAATCTACACAATTACAAGTGAAATTCCCACTTGCTAGAGGTAACTGAATTACCACCTTTATCTAGTGAGTTGTCTTGGTTTTGTTTTTTAAAAATACTATGCAACAAGGCTTTACTCATTTTTGTTGTCTGTTACGGAATACACCATGGTACAGGTTTTTCTGCCAGAAATTCCCACACTTTTGTTGTTAGGGAACAGGAATGGTTCAGTAAGTGATAAAATGACACAGCCAGAATAGATGGTCTGGGGCTCTGTCCCACATCCATCATGGCCTCAGCCTTTTTCTTTCAATCTTTTCAATCTTGTTTGGCTGGCTCCTTCCTTTGTCCCTAAAGCTGTCCAGTCCTCCAGCCTGCAAAGCAAATTCTTTCAAGTCTCTGCCTCCAGCAAGTACCCTGTCTTGCTCATTCCCTTAACTGTGAAACTCATAGAAAGAGTGGCCAGCTCTATATGGTCTTTGCTTCACCACCCTTTCCTCCTCCTCCTGCTTCTGCTGCCCCCTGCCACCCCAACACTGGGTGTCCCCAAGGACCAGCCACTCACTCTAGACCTACTCCAAACCATTCCTTCTTGCAACCATTCCACAACCTTCAACCATGGTTCTTTTCCCTCTGCAGTTGGCCTGTGAGGCTTTGCAGGCAGCCCCTCCACCTGCTCCCTTGGCATTACTGCTCTGAGGCTCAGCTCTCTGCCCTCCTCCTACACATGCTTCCTTGGACCTGCAGAAATCAAAGTGCTGAAAATGGAGGCCTGTTATACACCAGTTCTAAGTCCCTAGAGGCCTCCTTCTGCAGGCACCTGGGGAGACTGCAAGAGCATCAGGTGTCCCCACCTGAACCTGTCTATGTGGCCATGCTTCACATGCACCCCCGTGCAGCTCAGTGGCATTAACTTGCAGACTAGTTCTCCTGGGCCTGAAAACAGCTCAGCCTCATCAGGCAGAGATGCCTCGGGGCATCCCCTGAACTGAGAGGCTGCAGCATCTGTTCTTCACTTTTATCCTCTGTTGCAGGATGCAGTCAGCACCTAGGGCAGGGGTGAATGCCAATGCCAGTTTGCCCTCCTATCCCTCAACCCCAAGTAGGAAGTTCACCTCTTATTTCCATGTTGTAATTGAATTCCGACACCCCACCAACCCTTCCTGAGACTGAGGGGAGCTCCATTGTCTGGTCTATTTATGACTCTTGGTCACAGGAAGCTCTGACTCTGGTTGGACAGGAATGAGCCAGAGCACCCAAAGCCACTGGTTAAATGGCTTGTGTGCGCTGCCCTAGGCGAGGACAGAGGGGCCTCTGCCTCTCCTTACCTGGGCCTACCTGAATACCCTTGCCAGTCACATGTCTTCCAGGTCACCCTGCTGCCCTCCAAGGCACTCCATGCCCCCTGAGGCCCTGCCAATGCCTGAAAAGCCCAGATCTAGCTGAGAACAAGAGCCTGGCTGTCTGCTCAGGCACCTCTGCCCTGTTCTGTCTTGGCACTCTGTCACTACTCATTGCTGAGGACCCTAACCAGTGTTCCACAGAGGGTCTTGGCTTCTGACAGCTCTGGATCTGCCCTGTGACTCCTTCATGTAGTAAGGAATTGAAAGCTAAGTCTCTGTACAGGCCTCACTGGTGACACACACATCGCCACCCCTACCATTCCATGAGATGATATGGCACTTCTGTCTCAAGCACTGTTTGCCCTCAAGAATATGCTGCCTGTTAGGGAAGATGTTCAGGCAGATAAATATATTCACACCCTCATCCAAAAAGAACAGGACCTGAAAAAGCCTCTTAGAGATAACCCATTTAAAATGGAGACCAGTGTTTCATACAGCACAGAGTGAAAAAGGTTTGATCTGAATTTAATCTTGCAAAATGAAACTATTATTTTTTCAATAAATTGACAAAATTGTATATAATACACAGTATGTTTTGAAATATGTACATATTATGGAATGGTGAAATCGAGCTAATTAGCATATGCATTTGTGTGTGTGTGTGTGTGTGTGTGTGTGTGTGTGTGTGTGGGGTGATGTGATAAGAAACACTTAAAATCTGCCCTCTTAGGGATTTTCAGGAATACAATACATTGTTATTACCTAAGTCACCATCTGGTAAGATAGAGCCCTTTAACCTATTCCTAACTTAAATTTTGTATCCTTTAACCAGTATCTCCCTTTTTTTTTTGAGACAGAGTCTTGTTCTGTTACCCAGGCTAGAGTGCAGTGACACAATCTTGGCTCACTGTAACCTCTGCCTCCTGGGTTCAAGCGATTCTCCTGCTTCAGCCTCCAGAATAGCTGAGATTACAGGTGTGCGCCACCATGCCTGGGTAATTTTTTGTATTTATTAGTAGAAACGGGGTTTCACCGTGTTGGCCAGGCTGGTCTTGATCTCCTGACCTCGGGCTATCCACCCGCCTAGGCCTCCCTAAGTGCTGGGATTGCAGGCACTCTGCCCTCTCCCACTGTTTTGTTAAAATGTTTTAACAAAAGGCAATTGCAACTATAGGCTAATCCTTTGCTGTTGTTTTTGAGACAGGGCCAGTCTTGCCCTGTGGCTCAGGCTGGAGTGCAGTGCCACGATCTTGGCTCACTTCAACCTCCGCCTCCCGTGTTCAGGAGATTCTTGTGCCTCAGCCTCCAGAGTAGCTGGGATTATAGGCACGCACCACTGCACCCAGCTAATTTTGTAGTTTTAGTGGAGGTGGGGTTTTGCCACGTTGGCCAGGCTGGTTTCAAACTTCTGATCTCAAATGATCTACCTGCCTTGACCTCCCAAAGTGCTGAGATTACAGGCGTGAGCCACTGCTCCCGACCGGGCTAATGCTTAAAAATAATATTTTAGGTGTATTTCCCTCCCCAAATTATATGATTGCACAATAGGACATCATTTCATGTTTGATTTTCTAGAGTGTAATCAATCACAGGATCATTTTAGGAGAAGTTAGTCAAGGACTTCCTCAATTTCCCACTTAAATCCTTTAGTCTTTGATATTCACGTCATGCCCCTAGGAAGCACCTAGCTGGTTAGACATGTTGGCTTCCCCTTCATCTGTTAGTGGACCTACTCTCTCAGATCCTTATTTGCCAATGGCTACACTCACCTGAGCAGTTTCCCAACACATTCCCCAGCTGTGAAAATCTGCATATTTCACAAAACTTAAACTGTACTTTGGTACCTGTTTTGTTGTATTTTCAACATCTCACAACCCATAGCAGAGAGGAAAGTTGGGCTGCCGTGGATGGAGAGTATGTTAAGGAGGGAGAGATGCTTAAGTGGAGAGTGATTTTCTGTGGTTGTGTATAGAATACTTTTCATGTTTGATGACTTTAGCTTTCTCCACAACTAGTGGCTACAGGAACTTGGATACTGACTAGAGATACAGCTCAGAGGAATAAGAGAATACATTACATGCACATCTGAGCAGGGAGCCTGCCCCTTGGGGCATAGCAGTGACTTCAACAGATGGCAATATGAGGTCAGGGTGAGCCAAGGCAAGAGGGTGGGTTTCGGGATCTGAGCCAGAGTGCATGGGTTAGCGGACAGGAAAGGCAGGAAATATCTGTTAAAAGCTTAGGCCAAAAAAAGTCTCCTATGTCAGGCCAATCACTGGTCTTAATTCTATAGGAATGTGAGGTTTCTGGACAGAGAATGGAACAAGATGATAATAGTTAATATGGACTAGGGATTGTTCAAGTACTTTCCATCAATAACACATTTAATTATATTAACTTGGTGAGGTACTATGGTAGCCTCACTTGAAACGAAGATGACTGAGCCAGTAGAGCTGTTAACCCCTGGCCCAAGGTCACACAGTAAGTAAGCAGCTAAGCCACGGTTTGAATCTGGGCCCTCTGCCTCCTGAGATCACTCTCAACCACTGCACTACCCAGTCTCTCCTAGGGCCAGGCTGACTGGGAGTGAGTGATGGGAGATAAGGCAAGATGAGGTGGAAAGAGCAGTAAGAGGCCACTTCATGATAAAAGGCCTAAACCAGGGCAGAGAAGGTTCAAGAGCAATTCCAAAGAACACTAATGTTAAAGTACTAGTGCTGTTTCATTGGGTTTACACAGGACTGTTTCCAAAACTCAGTAAATCATGCATGAAGCAATCACCATTGCAAGAAGGAATCAGCTGCTCACTAAAATTCACTGTTTTGGCTGGTGCGGTGGCTCACGCCTATAATCCTAGCACTTTGGGAGGCCGAGGTGGGTGGATCACCAGGGGTCAGGAGTTTGAGACTAGCCTGAACAACATGGTGAAACCCCATCTCTACTAAAAATACAAAAATTAGGTTGGTATGGTAGCAAACGCCTGTAATCCCAGCTACTTGGGAGGATGAAGGAGGAGAACTGCTTGAACCTGGGAGGCGGAGGCTGCAGTGAGCAGAGATTGAGCCATTGCACTCCAGCCTGGGCAACAAGTGCAAAACTCCATCTCAAAAAAATAAAAAATAACATAAAATTGACTGTTTCTCAAGAGGAGCTCCCACAACTAAACAGTTTCCCTTCTAATGCAGGGACAAATTGGCATTTAAGATAAATCTGCAACAGATAACAGTTCCCTCGGGGGTCAATGATCCTGTGATTACATTATAGAAAATCAAACATGAAATGATGAAGCTAGAGCTCAGTGTCTGTCTAGGCAAGTGCCTGCGTGTGCACAGCTCTGTGCCACCCAGCAGACAGAGCCCTGACCCAGTGTTGTGAGACCTGTGTTCTAACCCTCAATCACTTATGAGGGGGGGGTTGACTACTCTGCTTTCATTTCTCACCTATGGGGATGTTTGTCCAATCTGCCCATGGGACTGTTGCGTATCCAGTAAGAAATAGATCATGTTTTATAAAGTCTCGTTGATCTACAGCAGTAAGAACAGCATCCTGCCAAAGCTTGCACTTGAACATCTGTGACTGATTTCCAGCCTCTTACCTGTGTTCCAGTGTCGTCTCCATGGGAGGCGGCGGGACTCCTGCTTGTCTGCCGTGCAATCTGCCGGCTCCAAGGCAACTGCATCCCTCCTCTTATTCGTTATCTGCCAAACCCAAGAGAAGAGGGAAATAGGTCTCTCAGGGTGTGAGAAGGACTTGTGGCCACCTCCAGCCAGGACAGTCCCCAACAAGAAACACTGAGGTTGGGGTGTTGCCAGAACAGGCTTTCTGGCAAGGAATAGGAAGCTCTGCCCTGGGCTACTGAAGTCTCCAAGAGATAGGCTTCAGGGGTGGCCTCGCTTCCCGCACAGACGAGGTCCAGGCAAGTGATCAGCAGGGCAGACCCCCTCCCTTCAGGGCTCCAGCCACCTTACCTCCATGTGGGCCAGTGTCTGGATGTGCGGCCAGTGATCCCTGAGCTTCCCAAATACAAACCTCTTGGTGGGTGCCCATCCTGGGAAAGGAGCAGCACCAGAGGTTGACTCCCTGGTCAACTTCCAGTGTTTCCTCTGAGCCCCAAGGGCAGTATTCTGCAATAAGCTGCCTTGTCTGGCCTCTCTTGCATACAACTGGTCTGTACCCCGCAGGGAATTGGGGTCAGGCAACAGGTCCAGAGGGTAGAGGCATCATGCCCATGCCTGCTAAACCCCCTGATTATGACCTTGCGGGGAGTATTCCCGTCCAGTCTCAGAGTAGGAGCACACATCCAAGGATCCCTCCAGAACCCTTTCCTCTGGTACCCTCAACCTTTCTGTACTTCAGTAGCCCTGTTTGACCTATGGGTCCCTCCTACCTGCTCTCCCCCACGCCCAGAGCTGCTTCTGTTGCTTCCCCTCCCCTCCCTTCCCTTCCAGCCCAGACTCCCACTCCCCTGCAAGCTATCCAGAAGAACAGTCTCACACTAAGGCATGGAAAATGCACAAGCCAGAAACAGCACAACTGTCCATCCACAGGACAAGGAATAAGTAACTTGTGAAACAGTTACCCACAAAACATAGCAACGAATCAATAAAGTAGTTACATACAACCACATGGATGACTCTCGCAAAATATTGAGTGGAAAAAAAAATAAATGCTGTATAATTCCATTTTTGGGAAGTTCAAAACCAGGCAAAACAAAACTGTTCTTTGGGTGTGCAAGGACATGGTAACTACAAAAGCGGAGGCCTCATGGCCTCTAGGAGGATGTAGACAGCAGGTTGTGGAGAATCTGGAGTGCTAGTGATGCTCCAAGGCCTGATTGGAGTAGTGGGTTTACAATTCAGCAACCCCTACAGATATGTCTGATGTACTTTCCTACATGTATGTTATTTCATGGGAAAATAAGAAACAACCTAGCACCCCTCCCCTCACTCTGACTTGACCGGCTCAGGGCACTAGCCCCCTAGTGTGCACACCCCTTACCCTGCTGGTCTCAGTAGGGAGCATTGGATGGGGCACTTCCAGGACCTGAGAACAAAGGGGTGGCCCACAGGGGTCCCACCTTTATTGCTTCCTCTGTGGTGTCTTCCTGCCCCAGTCTGTCACATCCCTGTCCAGCCCCACTGCATTCTCTGGCTGTGTTGACCTAGAGCACCCAGTTTCCTGGCTTCCTTGGGCGGCCTTACCTGACCTAGGTCTGTTTCTTACAGAGGGGTCTGCTCTGATGTGCCATCCCAGTGCCCCAGGTTTAATTTAATATCTCCTGGGATAGTCTTGGTCTTTGTCATTTGTTTCTGTCATGTGGTCACCTGCTCACTTACTTACAGTTAGGGGGAAAGCTTACAGGGAGTCCCCGCCTGGGAACATTTGATTCTATATGAGAATGCCTGTCACACATAGTAAGGTGAACTATTCCATGTCAGACGCACATTGGCCATGGAAAGCCAGGATCCTTGTCCTCTTGGAGAGGACTGCTGAAAGAAGACATGCAAGGGTGGTGAGGCCTGCAGAGCAGGCTGGTGGCCTGTGGGAACCTGCACTGAGCAAGTCAGGAAAGGGAAGGAATGTTTCACTGAAGGCCTGAGGGATGGAGAGGGAACAAGAAGGAAGATGCTCAGCCACTTCTTTATTTCCTTTAGCCCTGACAACGATGCTTTATGATAGGTATTATTATTCCCATTTTACAGATGTGGAAACTGAGGCACAGAGGTGTGAAGAGCCCAGCCCAAGGTCACTCAGCTAACAACATGTGGCAGAATGAGGACTTAAACTCCAGTCTAGATGATTTAGAAGCTGTAAGTGAGGAGGCTGCTGCCACAGTCATGGAGAGGAATGATGGTGGTTTCACTGGTTATGGAGCAAGTAGATGGGTAGGCTCAGGAGAGGCACTAATGATAGAATTGATGTTCTATGGACTTGGGGAGGGATCAGTTCAGAGATGACTCCCAGCTTCGGCCTTGATCAACTAAGTGGACAATGATTTGCATTCACCAAGGTGAAGAAACGGGAAGAGCAGATTTGGAGGGGAAAAAAAAATCATTCATCTAAATTTGATATATTTTACTTCAGTTAAAAAAAAGAGAAATGGGTTGATTAAATGAAAACAAAACAAGATGATTCCATGCCTGGAACTCCCTTGCTTTGCCACCCTTCCTTCAACCCCAGCATTCTTTCACATCTTTTGTCCCTGCTTCCTTCCCGCGTTCTCATGTACATTGGTACTTTCTGATCCTTGGGCCCCCCCGCCTCAATACCCAATGCCAAGCAGATTGCGTTCAAGAGAAACACCCAGAGGACACTGTCCTTGGCCACACCACCCACTGCCTCACCCATGCTTTCTCCTGATCTTCTCAGGGTGGATGGAGTTCCCTTTGTCTTTCTATTCCCGAGACCATTCTCTGCGTGCAGAGCAGGCTTGATAGGTGTGCGGCCTCTGCAGTTACACAGGGCCCCACACTCAGAAGGGCCCACTTTCAGTTTAATGTTCCTCTGTTGCAGGCTTGAAACTCGTAATATATTAAAGGGCCCCACACTTTCATTTTGCAGTAGGTCCTACAAATTATATAGCTGGTCCTGTATGTATGTCTGCATCGTAATGGTGCAAACCAATGTGCGCAGCCTTTCCCATCCGTAGAAATGAACCTCATTTCCATCTAGGAAATCCAACTGCTTCAAATCACAGGGAGACAAAGCGAAAAAAGAGCTCAGTTCTTTTGTTTCTATGAAACAAACAAAAAAACTACACAAAAAATGTGTAGTTTCATGTTTCTTCCTGGATAATAATTTAGGAGAGAACCCTGAGGAACAGGATACAGAAATAACAAATTGTAGGCCATTAACTGTGGCTAATTATTTCTTTATAGCTTAGAGTGCAGGCACATCTGAGCTACTTTGGCACTCACAGTTATAGGACAGGAGGGAGGAAGGGCTGCTTAAAAAGAACATAGGGCCCGTGGGGAGATGAAGGGAGGAACAATTCAGTGCAGGTTAAGCATCCCTATTCCAGAACCTGAAACATTTTGAGCATCAATGTGATGCTCAAAGGAAATGCTCATTGGAGCATTTCAGATTTCAGATTTTCAGATTAGGGATGCTGAACTATTAAGTATCATGAAATACAGTTTTATGTGTAGTTTTATGTTTCTTCCTGGATAATAATTTAGGAGGGAACCCTGAGGAACAGGATATTCCAAAATCTGAAAAAATCCAAAATCCTTCTGGTCCCAGCATTTTGCATAAGGGATACTCAACCTGTAATGTCAGTCTGGCTTCCAAAGCATAAAAGCATAGCAGCATCCAGACATGCAAATAAACTTATGTCCAACCCAAAGGTCTAGTATCTGGTTTGACTTCGTGGAAGAAAGGATTTCCTGTTTCACAGAATCCTTTTGTTCCTTGCCCTTTTTTCCCCCGAGAGAGACAGCCACTTAGCGTAAGTCATGAAAGGCTGTGCTGGGGACTATCGGAACCCTCAAGAGAAAAGTTTGTTGGTCTGGTTTATGCTACATTTAGAAGTAGGCCCAGGACTGTTCCTACAGTCTAGACTGGAACCAGGACTCAGGGTAGGGGTGACTCAAGAGAGAGAGATCAAAAAGCAACTGACTGGGAAAGTCAAGAAACATTTTTGCCACTCCTGGAATCCTTGAATGTTAAAGATTGACTCAGCAGGCTGTTTTCTTTCTGGTGATGGACAGTTCCTTCAAGAAGCGGCAAGGTTACAATTCTATACTGTATGTAATATGTTGGATAATGAGCCTTCAACTGGGTCTAAAATTAGGACTTAGACATACAAGAAAAATGTCTTCAGGCTTCAGGTTTCTTTATCTGGTTTCTTTTGGATACTTTTAGCTCTTCTGTCTATCCTCCAGAAAAGACGAAGCTGATCCACTCACTGTCAGCACAAAGAATGCTGTAAGGGTCACTGAAGACAAATTGTGCTGGTTTGGGAATAAGACAAAAGCAGCCAAACTCCTCTTTCCACAACTATGTGCTAGACTAGAAGTACCCTAGCCACTTTAGTAATTTGTTTTATCTCATTTGACAATGATCTATGATATGATCGACATGACTCACCTGTGCCTAGAGAGGCTCTAACTTGTTTTTCCTGGCTCTGTGCCCTTCCCAGAGCACATCACCACCCCACACCTCAGACTCACTCCTTTTTCTTATAGCTTCTTACAGCTGGCTTGTGGGAAATGGGACTGGTCTGGGGTTCTCAAGGGTGGGTTGAGCTACCTCTCTGGTAGTGCTCTGGAAAGTGGCTATTGTTTCAGAACTGAGAGCACTGCAATGAGCAGACACTGCATGGACTGTTCTTCTGAAGATTAAATTCCACAGATCTGGACATTGCCCAAGAAGGCCCTTCCTTTAGCATGGCTTGTATGTTCAGGTTCCGGTCTTCTTATTTCCTACCTGGAGAACTCTTGCTCTTCACTGATCCATTAATTCTTGGTGTACCAATTTGTGTTTCAGTTGTGCCAAAATGAAGGATCAGGATTATCTTCTAAACAAAAAGAATGACCTCCTTCTCCTGCATCTAGGCCCGAAAGCATTTCCCTGCTCACTAATGGGATTAAAAGTATTTTCATATGTTTATTAGCCATGGTGAATTTTTCATTCTTATCTGTCCACTTTTATTGGGTTGCTTTTTCTTAACAGTTTATAAGAACCATCATATATTGGAACTTGGAACTTTTCATTAAATGTAATGTAATCACCTGTTTAAACTGAATTTTTTAGTGACACCTTTGTCAGTTACTAAGCTACTGTCTCTCAACTTCCAACCCACCCTTCTATATTCAGCTCTGGGATGCTGGAACTGAAACTGCAAAACTACAGTCCTTCTTAGCCAGCTGGCCTTCTGAGAGGTCCCACCAACAAGGGGCGTTAGAGAGAGACTAGAGGCCAGGAGGAGAGTAGGAGTTGCTCCTTCCTGTTTTGCTCAATGCTCCATCCACTCAGTGTTGTTCCAGCATTGGATTCTTACCATGAAGGCAGCACTTGGTTCCAGTTTCCAGTATCTTGCAGCAGTCCCAGAATGATCCTCATTCCAACCCTTGGTGGTAACAGCCAGTTTGTATCTGTGGTAGGCAGAATAATGGCTCTCCAAAGACATCCACATTCTCATTCCTGGAACCTGTTGAGAATGCTATCTTAAATTACAAAAGGGACCCTGTAGATGTGATTATGATGAGGACTTTGAGATGGGAAATTATTCTAGGTAATCTGGCTAGGCCATGTCATCACAAAGGTCCTTACAAGTGCAAGAGGAGGACAGAAGGGGCAGTGTCAGAGTGATGTGATGTGTGAAGGACTCAATCAGCCATTAAAGAGGAAAGAAGGAACCATAAGCCCAAGAATATGGGCAGTCTCTAGAAGCTGGAAAAGGCAAGATAAGGGATTCTCTCCAAGGGCCTCCAGAAAGAAACACAGTCCTGCTGGCACCTTGATTTTGCTCAGTGAGTTCACCAAGAACAGCTGTTGAGCAGCTGAAGAGCATGGGCCCCAGTGGCAGTGAGTTCTAGTATGATTCTGCCATTAACTAGCTGGCTTTGGAGACAATGTGGCCCCAGCCTGGGCCTCAGTTTTCTCACTCACCGTGTGCTGGGCACCATTATCTCACAAAGCAAAGTATGTAGTGATATTTCTCATCCCGATGGCTTTAAAGAGGAAAATGGAATAATTAGATTTGTGCTTCAGAAAGATCACTTGGGCTGCAGTGTAAAAAATGGTTGGCTCTTTCTTATCCATGTTTGTCCAAAATCTTACCCAGCTTTCAAGGCTTGGTTCACATTTCCCCTCTTCCACAAGTCCCCTCCCCACCCTACCTGACCTCTTAGTTGGAGTCATTCTCTACCTGGTGCTCCCCATAAAACAGAGAACTACATATACTGTAAACCCCTTGAAACTGGGCATTACATGTTTCATCCACATGTGCCCCACAGGGATAGGTCCATGCCAGGACTGATAAATGTGTGCAGAATTATCCTCTGCACTGAAAAACCATTTTTGTGGAACAGAGGAAGAAATAATTGAGCCACTCAATACTTGTTGGGAGCTCAAGTCTTCTTTTGATAAGGGAGTTTATCTGCAAGCCTCAAGGGGTGTACAATTAAGCACTACAGGATGTATTTCCCCTAGCTCTGAAAGGTTGTAATCTGCCTGGAGTGCTGATGTTGAAAAGGACTGTCTGGGAAACAGGCCCTGAGGCCAGCTTGGTTTATTGTCACTAGGCTTTAATCATATCCTGCAACAGGGAACCCTGAGAGGGTTCTTTTCACCTTGCACAATACAATATGAGCTTTGCTGAGCTGTACTATTGATAAATGGGAATGAGCAATAGTGACCTGCTTTTTCTTTTGAGACTTTTGCCCATTAAATATATTCTTCCTTAGATCCAAACAATTCAGAATTATGGAAATAAAAAGCTTTTGTTGAATACCTGTTCTACAGTTTGAAGAACAGTTCTCCTGTTTTATAATTTAGAATAACTTGAACAAAAAAAACCAAAATACCTATTAGCTAAGAAAAGACAGGAAAATTTTTGTGACTTCTATAGAGTCTGTAACCAAGAACAGTAGATCTAAGAAATCCAGAGATTTCCCAAATAAGTTTTCTTTTTGAGACAGGGTCTCACTTTGTCACCCAGGCTTGAGTGCAGTGGCATGAACATGGCTCACCACAGCCTTGATGTCCTGGGCTCAAGTGATCCTCCTGTCTCAGCTTCCGAAGTAGCTGAGACCACAGCTTACAGGTGCACACCACCATGCCTGGCTAATTTAAAAATTTGCTTTGGTAGAGATGTGGGGGTTGCCATGTGGCCCAGGCTGGTCTCAAACTCCTGGGTTCAATCAGTCCTCCTATCTTGGCCTCCCAAAGTGCTGGGATTACAGACCTGAGCCACCATGCCTGGTCCCAAATAATTTTAAAAAGAATTTCACTGGGGATTAGTTAAAATATTGTGGGATTAATTTTCATTACTTTATTATTATTATTATTATTATTATTATTATTCTACCACACTGCCTCTGGTAGTGTGGTGGGGACTGAAAAGGAACATGAGAGAACTTTCTGTAGTGATAGTCATACTTTACAATTGGATGCAAGGGCTGGGCACGGTGGCTCACAGCACTTTGGGAGGCTGAGGAGGGCGGATCACCTGAAGTCAGGAGTTTGAGACCAGCCAGGCCAACATGGTGAAACCCTGTCTGTACTAAAAATACAAAAATTAGCCGGGCATGGTGGCAGGTGCCTGTAATCACAGCTACTCAGGAGGTTGAGGCAGGAGAATAACTTGAAACCAGGAGGCGGAGGTTGCAGTGAGCTGAGATTGCGCCACTGCATGCCAGCCTTGGCAATAGACCAAGACCCTGTTTCAAAAAAAAAAAAAAAAAATTGGATGCAGGATACATATGTGAATACATCTGTCAAGACAAAGACTAATTCCATCCGCAAATTATAGTGATGTTATATGTGAGAGTAGAGAGTGATGGAGGTTACCTTG
>CAUYLG010017304.1:0-13209 GCA_963573385.1 Cacajao melanocephalus
CAATATATAAATATATAATATACATTATAAATAATATATTATATAATGTATATTATAAATAATATAATAAATAATGATATATATTATATATAAATTTATATATATATAAATATATAATATATATATTTAAATATATATAAATTTATTATATTTAAATTTATATACATATATATAAATGAACCAGGTGATTTCAATACTGTCCTCAGTAAAAACCTTAAAGAAAATATTAATTGCCTGAACTATAAGAACTAGAGAGTTACATAAATCCATGTATTATTATATAGTAATATATATTATATATAAAATCATATATAATATATATTAATATAATATATAATATATAATTATATATAAAATAATATATTATATATAATATATAATAAATAATATATAAATTTATATATATGATATATAATTTAAATATATATTATATCTATAAATTTATATTATATATTTATATATATATAAATGAACCAGGTGATTTCAGTACTGTCCAATTTTATATATATACGTCCAATTTTACATATATACATAAAATTGTGTGTGTGTATACATACACACACACACACACACACACACACAATTTTAATTTGGTCCTAAACTTATCTTTTCAATTTACCTCAATATAAAGTACCTCTAATTTTTAAAAAAATAATTGTCAGGTCACATATGAAACACACTGGCAGAGTGTAAGTGGTGTTATTTTTATTGCAAACACATTGCATGATCAGTCAACATAGTGAGTCTTGCACCCTAAGGCACAGATGTCTTTTGGCTGGACCTCCTGGGCAACTGGCATTCTGACCATCTGTACTGCTTACTATGAACAAGAAGGTCTATTATGGTGGAGTTGTATATGCTTCATTATTTCATGTGAGACAAATGTACAAACCATGTTCAAATTTTATATTCTTCAACTTTTTATAACAGGGGAAAGCATCACTTTCTCGTAGAAATATATTTTTGCAGTTAAATATACAAATAAAAAGGAACAGACTAAAAAGTTAATGGCATAGACTCATTAGTAATGTAAACTCAGGTATTTCTAGAGCTCAATTTTGTGTTGTGTAGAAGAATTTTTCTAATTTAGTCTTTTCTAATAAGACGAAACTATGTTAATTGACACAGCTGGAAAGGACAATGTAGAGGGCATTTTGATGTTTGGAAAACCATTAGTACTTCTGACTCATCTGTTAGCTGGAACTTTGAATCTGACATTGCCATCTAGACATTTAAAAGGCATTTTTGAGGATTAAACAAAACCCTACAACTCAAAGATCAAGAGTATGGAATTTTCATTATTATATTAGATTATGGTGGTTAATGACACATAATAATCTTTAAATTAGATCTCTTTGCAATTTAAAGTAGTTTTACTTATTTTTAATTAGTTATTTTAATAGACAAAATTATTTATGCAAAATTGGATACATATAAGATGCTTTATAATTTTAATTAATACCATATTCATGTAACTTGATTTGAATTATCATATGATCATAAAACCTGTCCAATAATAAACAATGTTTGTATTATTGATACTTGACCAAAGAGGCTCAGTAAATTGAAGTGATTTATACAAGAATGAGAAATTAATAATTAACAGAATTGATACCATAATGTCAAGTTTATGTCCTCAATCTTCTTTTCTTTCATATACTCTTGTCTTATCAACTATTTAGTTGACTTTTATTTATCACTCATTTATTGAGTATTCAGAATGTAAAATGCATTGCTTGTGGAGGCACAAACACAAAAGATGATTCTTATCTTCAAAGAAATCATAGTTTATTTAGTGACATGGATAGTGAAACGAATATTAACATTTTGAATGATTGGTGTGAAAATAGAGAAAAATATGACAATAAAAGGGATGGCTTAAGGAGAACATAATGAACTCTATAAGACTGAAAGAAAATGTTTTAGAGGAAAGATAATTGAACATGGTGTTGAAAAATATACAGGTGTTTCCTTGTAATGTAAGGCAGAAAGGACTTTCCATTTATACAAGAATCAACATGGGCTCATGAAGCAACCTGAGATTTACGGAACTGTCAGTAACTCTATGGCTAGCTGGACAAATAGAATGAGGCTGAATACTGAAGGGCCTTCTGCTTTCAGAAATTATTTAAAGAGTAATATGTTCAGAGCACTTCAGAACTAGAGGAGATTATTGAGATTTGAGATTACAGAGTCCAATTTCTTTATCTTACCCATGAGAAAATTTAAATTTTTGGAAAAAGTAAACTAAGACGCAACTGGTTAGGAGGAGGCAAAAGTGACCCACTGAGCAAGAACTGGCTCACTCTAGTCCAAGAATCAGGCCATTATGAGTCATATCTGTAGGCATATTTATAAAGAGATGAGAAAAAATTACATGAAGATGATACTTGTGAAATAATTTTTTTTAATCTAATGATTTTGAATGCTTGACCCAGGGAAATCAGTATCCCATTCTGCCTCTGGCTTAGTGGATTCTACTACACAGAGGACCAATGTATTAACATTTTTTTTTTGTATTTTCATTAAAGAGATTGGATAGCAACTCTTTAAAAGAATACACTTCACCCCACATCTAGAAAAGGTTCAAAAATTAATTCATGACTTAAAACCATTCAATTTCTAATCATTTTCTAATACCTTGGAGGGCAAATCAGTTGCTGGAAATTCTCAAGATGCCATTATCATTGTGCTGAATTATTTAATACATGTATCAAAGCACCACATTAAATTGCTTTGGTCTTATGTAAAATTCCTCTGATCTTTGGCAATCATTACTTATTTATAGCTTCCATAATTTTCCCCTTTTGCAAAAACATAACAAAAAAAGGGTTGCTAACTACAGCTACAAGGCACTATTTTACTTTTTACAGTAAAAGCTGTCTCTGACATAAAAAAGTTAAGAAAAAAACTATAGTCTCTAAAATTTAGAAACAAGATTTTCTATGTGAAAAGCAGATTATTTAAACAGTTTCTTTCCCTGAGAGAGACATTCATAATATTTATTGTAAAATATAAATATTAGGTTTCTTGCTTCATGTGAACTATTAATAGGTATAGTAAATATAATTCTTCTAAAACAGAGCTAGGATAACAGCAACAGTTAATGTTTACATTTACTGAAGGACATGTGAAGATTACTTTAAAAAGTTAGAAAATTAAATAAAAATTTCTCATATGACAGGAAAATAATATTCAGCATGTGACATTGAGCTGAAATTGGCTGCACTTTCATATTGTGGCTTTAAACAGAACAAGACTATGTTTAATATGGATGTTTTTCTAAAACCTGGGATTGAGTAGGTTTGTACAAGAAAAATCGTGCTAAATATTCTGGTTTACAAGTTGATCTGTAGCAACAAATTTGTCTTTAGCTGAGAACTATCATCTATTATTACCCTGGCAGCCTTAAGCAACACCTTAGTTAAATAATAATAGGCTGCTTCATTTGTATGTTTTGTTTTTGTAGGTGTACATTTTCATTGTTGTTATGGAATAGCAGGAAGTCTCTGTAAGATTCAAATAAAAAATCATTAAATCATATAAATTACAGTTACAGGTTGGTATCTCTTACCTAAATGGAAAACCAAATGTCTCGAGATACAGTTAGTCCCAGAAATGAAAACACTTTCGATATCTGATTATTTCTGTAATATCTGTGATTTTTGGCCAGCAGGATGTTATTAACAATAATGCATTTTATTAATAATTGACTAAAGCTAAATTGACCTTTAAACGACTCAAGAAATCTTGTGGTTTCCAATAGGGATAATTAACAAAACGTAAGCAGTAAAGTATGAATACAAGGTCTAAAAACATTCAGAGTAATGTGCAGTGAATGTTGTGCTGTAGTATTCTCTATTCTCTCCTTCCTTCCCTTCCCTAGATAAGAGACACATAACATGGGAGGAAAAGCAACTGGGTAGAAAGAAATGAATTTAAGTCCAACATTGTACTAAATTAGTAAGTTGACTTCAGGTAAGTGAAGATTGAACTAAGTACATTTCTTTTTCTGTAACTAGGAAAATAATGCTACTTAGAATAGCTAATATCCCATAAAGTAGATACTGTTATTAGGCCCATTATAAGAGGCATAGATTAAATGTTGACACAGGGTTTCAAATCAAGTCATAACAGTGCTCTTAAATGCCATAAACACTTTAGCTGAGCTGTTAACTTTCACTTGAAGGTTGCTTATACATTTTAGAGGTTTTGTGAATCACAAAGGTCTTAATGAATTAAAAAGCATCTTCCAAGTGTATCACAGATTATTATTTCTCCAAGTGATAAGAACATTTTGTTCCTAAAAATCTATACTTTTCTTGGGAAATCTGAGTAAAATATCTAGTCTAGGTAATCTAGTGTATCAGTGTTATTTTGTAGTTTTTGATATACATGAATACAAATTCAGGAGAAGTTGGATGAAGAGTACGCTGAACCTCTCTCAGCTACTTTTACATCATCTTGTAAGTTCATAAATATTTCAACATAAAAAACTTAAATAAGAATGTATGTTTTCTACACTGTCTCTATATAAAAGTTACCATGATGTTTCATTAAGACATAAAAAATTAAAACCTCTATTATTTTGAGTTATGTTCCTTCTATACTCATTTTCTTGAGCGTTTTTATCATGTAGGGATACTGAATTGTATCAGTTTTTTTTTTTTTTTAGCACCTATTGAAATGATCATATGGTTGTTCTTCATGTTAATGTGATGTATCAGGATTACTGATTTGCATATGTGGAACCATCCTTGCATCCCTAGGATGAATCCCATTGAACATAGTGGAAGATCTTTTTAATGTGCTGGTGAATTTGGCTTGCTAGTATTTTGTTGAGGATCATTTCATCTATGTTTTATTGGCCTGTAGTTTTCTTTTTGTTGTGTCTTTGTCCGTTTTTGGTATCAGGGCAAGGCCAGCCTCATAGAATCAGTTTGGAAGTATTTATTCCTCTTCAATTTTTGAGAATAGTTTGAATAGGATTGGTATTAGTTCTTCTTTGAGTGTTTTATAGAATAGAGGAGTAAACCTGTCAGGTCCTGGGCTTTTCTCTGATGGGAGAGTTTTCATTACTGCTTCTATCTCATTACTCACTGTTGTTTTGTTCAGGTTTTCTATTTATTTATAGCACAATTTTGGTAGATGTCCAGGAACTTATTTATTTCTTCCAAGGTTTCCAACCTGTTGCTGTATAGCTATTCCTAATGCTTTCTAATAATCTCTGTGGTATCAGTGGCAATGTCTCCTTTGCCATCTCTGATTATATTTATGTGAATCATATCTCTTTTGTTTAGTCTAAAGATATGCCAATTTTTAAATGTTTTTATAACACCAACATTTTGCTTTCTTGATTTTTTTTTACATCTAATTTTCATTTACTAATGCTCTAAGCTTTATTATTTCCTCTACTAATTTTGAGCTTGTTCTTGCTTTTCTAGTTCTTTAAGGTGCATGGTTTGGTTGTTTATTTCAGGTCTTTCTACTCTTCTGATGTAGGCATTTATTGTTACAAACTTCATCAGTACTGCTTTTGCTATATTCCACAGGTTTTGGTATGTTTTAGTCTTAAATTAAAAACCCACAGCCTACATCATACTGAACAAGGAAAAGCTGAAAGCATTTTCTGTAAGAACTGGAACAAAAAAAGAATGTCCACTTTAACCACTTTTGTTTTGCATAGTACTAGAAGTCTTAGCCAGGTCAACCAGGCAAGAAAAGGAAATAAAGGGCATCCAGATTGTAGTGAAAGAAGTCAAATTGTCCTCATTTGCAGACAACACGATCTTATATTTGGAAAAATCTAAAGATTCTAAGGTATAAGGTGGGACTTGACTCCAGAGGTGGGACATGAACCAGATGGAAGACTAGCTGAAGCAGGGAAGTGGTGAAAGCACCTCTTCATAAAACACAGCCACCAGTGCCATGTTAGTTTAGTATTGCCATGGCATCTTATGAAAAGTTACTGCCTCTTCCCATAGCAATGGCCCAGAAGTAACACCCTTTTTCTAAAAAATTCTGAAGAACCTGCCCATTGATTTGTATGTAATTAAAAGTGGGTATAAATATGACTTCAGAACTGCATCTGAGCTGCCACTCAAGGCACATTGCCAATGTGATAGCCCTGTTCGGCAAGTAGCAGTACCTCTGCTGCTGCTGTACACTGTCACTTCAATAAAAGTTGCTGTTTAACATCACCGACTAATCTTTGAATTATTTCCTGGGCACAGCCAAGAACCCCACCAGGCTAAGCCCCAATTTAGGGGCTTGCCTGCCCTGTATCAAAAGCACAAGCAACAAAAACAAATATTGACAATTGGGATTTACATCAAATTAGAAAGCTTCTGCATAGAAAAGAAAACCATCAACAAAGTAAAGAGACAATTTACAGAATGGAAGAAAATATTTTTAAACTATTCATCTGACAAAGGATTAATAACAAGAATACATGAAAAACTCAAACAACTCAATAGCCAAAGAAAAAAATCTGATTTTAAAATGGGCAAAAGATGTAAATAGAAATTTCTCCAAAGAAAACAAACAAATGGCCAGGAGGTTTATGAAAAAATGCTCAACATCACTAATCATCAGGGAAATGCAAATAAAACCACAATGAGATATCTCACACCACTTAAAATGGTTATTATTGAAAGGACAGACAATAACAGATGCTAGCTTGAACGCAGAGAGAGGGGAACAGTTGCACATTGTTGGAGGGAGTGTATAAATTAGTGTATCCACTGTGAAAAACGCTATGGAGATTCCTCAAAAAACGAAACCTAGAACTAACGTATAATTCTGCAATCCCGTTTCTGAGTATATACCTAAAAGAAATCAGTATACCAAAGAAACATCTGCATTCCCATATTTATTGCAACACTCTTCACAATAGCCAAGATATAGAATCAGCGTAAGTATCCATCAGTGGATGAATGGATAAAGAAAACTTGGGATTTATACACAAGGAAATATTAGTAAGCAATAAAAAAGAATAAAATCTTGTCATTTGCAGCAACCTATATGAAACTGGAGGATACTATGTTAAGTAAAATAAGCCAGGCACAGAAAGATAAATATCACATTTTCTTACTCATATATGGGAGCTAAAAGAAACTGAGGTCACGGACGTAGAGAGTAGAATGATAGTTACCAGAGGCTAGAAAGTGGGGATGGGGGGAAGAATGAAGCCAGACTGGTGAATGGGCACAAAAATACAATTGGAGAGAAGGTACAAGTTCTAGTGTTCAATAGTACAATAGCATGACTATAGTTAATAATAATTTATCATGTATTTCAAAATAGCTAGCAGAGAAGATTTAGAATGATTCCAACAAAAATAAATAATAAATGTTTGAGGTGATAGATGTTCCAATCATCCTTATTTGATCATTGCATATTGTACGCATGTTCCAGAAAACACATACGTTATGTAAATGCGCACAACTCTTATATATCAATAAAAATAATTTTAAAATCTCTCTGGCATTTTCCATCCTTTCAAAATTTCTGTTTTTACGTTGTTTTATAATGTACATAATGTATTATAATACATATATATTTGAAAGTATATACATATTGAGGATTCTGGATTAAAATCATTCTTTACTATTATAGATATGCTGTGAAAACTTTAGAGACTTCTGGTTTAAAGTTACGGTAGAGAGAGAATATACTTGAGAGCCAAATTTGGAATATAATTTGGGTTATCATCTAGGGCCTTTCACTTATTAACTAAATGATTTAAGACAGATTACTTAATTTCTCTAAGTCTCAGTTTCCTCATTAAAAAAAAAAAATGGGCCAGGTGCCATAGCTTGTGCCTGTAATTCCAGCACTTTGGGAGGTGAAGGCGGACAGGTCACTTGAGGTGAGGAGTTTCAGACCAGCCTGACCAACATGGTGAAACCCCATCTGTACTAAAAATATAAAAATTAGCCAGTCGTAGTGGTGTGTGTCTGTAATCCAGCTACTGAGAAGGCTGAGGCAGAAGAATCTTTTGAACTCAGGAGGCGAAGGTTGCAGTGAGCCGAGATTGTGCACTCCAGCCTGGGTAACATAGTGAGACTTTGTCTCAAAAAGTAAATGAATACATAATTAAGATGACAGAAACAGTACTACTTACTGTGAAGTTTATGTAAGAAGATTTGTGTTTTGTGCTTAACATATATTAAGATTCTGGTAAATGTTCATTTTTCTCTCCCTTTGAGAAAACTGTGACTTCGACATATTTATTTTCATTAACTATCCTGTATCAGAAGTATTTGGGGAAGCTCGAGGTAATTAGGCGAACCATGTCTACCCAACAACTTACAAATTAATCAAAATTGTCCAAATCATGAAATTACTGCTTTGGGAAAATCCCTGTGTTCAGCCTGAGTTGCAATGCAGTTTAGTTGTATGGAGGTAATATTTTCTTCCTAAGGGAAGCCAAATATATGAAGAAAAAGCAAAAGTTTTGACAAGTTTTCCAGATTATTTTTTTAGTAGTTTCCCAATATTACTATCTTATTTCAGAGTGTCTGAAACTGATTGGATAGCATGTCAAATTTTAAAAAAGCAGAGCTTTGTTATATAAACTGACATTTATGTTATCACTCATGTATTGGCTTTAAGCACTGAAAGATTGCTCTTCCACTCTGATGCAGACAAACTATTTGTGGCAATGTTTTTAAAATTTTGAATTCAATATTTTCACTCTGATAGTTACCCAAGTAATCGACAATGTCTTAGTTGCATTTATAGAGTGAGGTACCAAATACTTTTTTGATAAAAATTTTTCAATCAGTGGTACAGCTTTAGTGGAGAGAACGATTGGCTTAATGTTGGTGTCCTCACCAAAAATTGTATTTGCTGCCATGTATTTTCCAGCAATCTCCGTGTTATGTTGGAACCCTATGAATACTTCTGGCCAATGAAGAGTGAGCAGAGGGATAGGTGTCACTACTCGACAGAATCATTGAAGAGTTACTGTGCTTCCTTCACCAGGCCCTTCTGCTGCTATAGTGGCTTTAGAGGACATGTAGTGGCTTTAAATGCCATGGTTATAGACTGAAGGAGGACCAGCTGACCACACTAGACTTCATCCCAAATGAGAAGTTGAGCCACTGAGATTTCAAAATTTGATTATTGCGACAGGTAGCTACCCTGATTTACACAGTAGCTTGGCTGTTATAAAATGTATCTACATATATCAACTTTTACATGTATAAATATATATTAACTTTTACATGTATTAACTTTTACATGCATAAATGTATATTAATATATAAATTAAAATATAAATAAAATTTATGTATTAACATAAATCCAATGATTAATATATCTATTTAATATATTTAAAACATATATGTAAATTAAAAATATAATTTATATATTAATATGTAAATTAAAATTTATATAAATTTAAAATACACATAATTTTATGCATTATAACATATAATTAAGTTGATAATTATAGATATATTTATAATACAAATTTGTATATTTATACATATAAAAGATATTTTGATTTAATAAAATGTAATTTTTATGTAAAATATATTAAGTCATATATATTACTTATATATGTTTACACGTTTATATACACACACACACTGACTTTTATTTTAGGTTCAGGGGTACATGTGCAGGTTTGGCATATGCAGAACATTGAAACTGGACCCCTTCCTTACACAATATACAAAAAATCAACTCAGGATTCTAAAATTTATATTTTTGAGAAGCTAACAAATTTCATGAACCACCTAAACACTGATTTTAGTATCATTCAGAGATCGTAGTTAATTGCGTGTTAAATCACACTTTTATTAAAACATAAGTAATGTATGAGTTAAAAATATAATGAAAGCTGAAATATTTTTAAAATTTATTCTCAGTTATCAATAAAAGACGGTTTCATTCAAAAGTGACCTCCACATACAGTGCCTTGGAGCTCAGATACCTGCTAAAGTTCTCTAGAATGCCCAAACTGAGAACAGATTACCACATCAGAAGGGAACTCTGCATATACTAGTTCTTTCCTACTTAAGATGAATTGTCTTCTCCAACTAAATGCAGACCTAAGTGTACTCTGTGATGAGCTTTATTCTTTGAATAATCAGTAAATGAAAAAGGTTATCTTCAATTGCACATAAGATGCTATTAGCAGTTTTGTGATGTGAATAACAAAGCTGTATGGAATAATTCTTGCTATTTTAAAATAATGTTTCTACAAGGTATAGTATTGGTAGATTGTACTTGAAGACAAAAAAGGTAATCATTTTACTTCATTGTGAAAAACTGTTGCTTCCAGGTGAAAACAGCAAAATCTGCCCCAGAAAGTAAAAGTTTTAAGCTTAAAGACAGGAGAAAATATTCCCTTGACACCTAAGCAAAAATTTCTCTGTAGAAACATGTAGGGTATCTTTGGAGCTTTTAAATGTGAGACCTATGAGGAAATCAAACAACTGTCTAGACAAGAAATACTCAGCATTTAAAGCCAACCACTAGGAGTGACAGATAATGAAATACAATTACTTGATAGTCACTTTAGCTATAAAAAGAGGTGAAAAAAATCCTCGTGCAAAGGGAAAGTTCTGTAACGTCTGCAGAAAATCACTTGGATTTGGATACATTCTTTTTACTGAATTTCCCTAGCTTTCCAAGGTAAACATTCTGAGACTTTTGTAAATAGCCAAGGAACCTCAGATGCTCCAAAGCAATCAGAACCTCAGCTATGCAAATGATTCCAAATGAAGCAGAACTTCCTAGAGAATAGCAAAATTACAATCAATATCAGGATACTGGTTTTGAAACCATAGCTTCTTCACCATTGAATAAAGGCAAACCCATTTATTTTATTACATATTTATTTTCTGTAATGGTATAAATAAGGAAGCTCTATTTAGATAACAAAATGTAAGGGGTGCTTTTTGTTTTTTCCACATTGAAGCAAATTTAGCTGAATTTCTTAGAAAAGAGCAAAATAACAAATTCAGGATACTGATATTTACATTGAAGGCAATTTAGCTAAAAGGAATACTAAGAAATGTGATTTTTCAGAATGCATTTACTTTTAAACATGATTTTTAATACCAGATTACACAATTATAATTTATAATAAGGTCAAATAATTTAAATGTATAGTAATGTAATATTCCAGCTTTCAGTCTTAATTCCATGGAAGAGAAAATGACACTGACTAACTGTAGCAAATGAAACTTATTAGGAGAATTTTAAGTGGCTCACAAATTAATTAGAACCCAAGATAAGAAATGGTCAATGTAATTTATAATAGAGTATTTCAAATTGCTGAGAGTAAATTTCAAATATTCTCACCACAAAAAAATGTTAACTATTGAGCTAATTAGATCAATTTAATTATTCCACATTGTACTCTATAACTATCTGCAATTACAAATTGTCAATTTACCTAAAAAATGTCAAGACACAACATATATCGGGAAGCTTAGTCAGCTTAAACCACAAAAATGATCTTACAGAACCAACAATTTAATGAGAAACCAGCATATGTGATGACTGATCTGGACCTAAAAAGCAACTGCTACTTTTATGTTTACATCACAGTCAAAATTCTGGAGAAATGTGTGCCATGGGTTTAACTCATGGAATATTTTTCCCTCTTGGACGAACTAATATTTTTATTGCTTTGGGTGAGGTGGGGGAGAGAAAGAGAAAGAGAGAGAGAGAGAGAGAGAGAGAGAGAGAAACTGTTCAATATTCTCCACTTCTTTGACTGTTCAACATTCTTTTAGACTCTTTTACATATTTGCATTCCGCAAATAACTGTTCAATGTAATTTTTAAAAAGTCATTAAAACAGCTAAAAACACAGTTATTTTGTTACTGCCTTATTCTTTAAGCCCAAATAGCTATTCCTACATTGGTGATACTCTGTGTATATAGCATTATTGTGCAGCAAATTGAATAATTCTCTTCCTATCTTAGCCAATAAGAAAATACACATCCAATTTTAGACATCTAGAATGACCATATCAACACCAAAGACAAGTGTTGAAAAATATATGAATATGCTTCCTAGATCCTACAGAGATAATTTTCACATAATTGTATACAGAACGAATACTGTTACATTTGAAGGCATTCCCAATTTTTTTAACATATCATCTTGAATAAGACCCCCCACCCTCATTCATTTGTAGGGTGATTATTGTTCATCTAAATTTCATACAACACACTTTTTTTTATTAAATAAAGCAATCTGTTAATACCTTTCTTTTGACCATCCTTGTTAAGTAAAATATTCAATTATTGTTTAATAATTTTTAGAAGCTTTCACTTAAATTTTTCTTAGAATGATGTTGAGTCAGTCAATAAGCAATATGCAAACTGACATAGCATGTCTGCCTTAGCAAGCCTTTAAGAATGGATTCTGGGAGAGAGATCCAAGATGGCTGATTAGCAGCAGCTCAAGGTTGTAGCTCCCAGTGAAAGCGCAGAGACTGAATGGACGCTGCACTTTCAGATGAATTTTTGTTGCCCACAGACTGGGAGATTCCCAGTGGAGGAGCCATACAGGTCGCCAGGGCGACTTTTTTGGCCGGTGTGGCTGTTTTGCCGGTGCCCCGGCACAGCGCTTCTCGGTGTGGAGTATATGGAACGGGGTGTCCTTTGAGTCAGGCTTGGCTGGTCCCATCCCCACAAGGAGAACAGCAATTGGAAATGCTGAGGACTGAGAGTTTCACAGCAAGCACAGCTGAACCGGGAAGGTCCAGCTCTGTGGGGAAGGGGCGTCCGCCAAAGGAAAACTAAGAAACAGAAAAAACTTCATCACCGGGGGAGAGATCCAAGATGGCCAATTAGCAACAGCTCAGGATTGTAGCTCCCAGTGAAAGCACAGAGAGCGAGTGGACGCTGCAATTTCAGACGAATTTCTGTTGCCCACAAACTGGGAGCTACCCAGCGGAGGAGCCACACGGGTCGCCAGAGCGACTCTTTTGGCCGGTGCAGCTGTTTTGCCGGTGCCCTGGCGTGGCGTGGCTCTTCTCAGTGCGGAGTATACTGGACTAGGTGCCCTTTGAGTTGGGCTCGGCTGGTCCCATCCCCACAAGGAGAACAGCAATTGGAAGCGTTGAGGACTGAGAGTTTCACAGTAAGCACAGCTGAACCCGGGAAGGCCTAGCTCTGTGGGGAAGGGGCGTCTGCCAAAGGAAAACTAAGAAACAGAAAAAACTTCATCACCAACAAG
>CAUYLG010017305.1:0-62176 GCA_963573385.1 Cacajao melanocephalus
CCTGTCACCTTACACTAAAATTAACTCCAGATGGATTAAAGATTTAAATATAAAACCTAACACCATAAAAACTCTAGAAGAAAACATAGGCAAAACCATCCAGGACATAGGCATGGGCAAGGACTTCATGACTATAACACCAAAAGCAATGGCAACAAAAGCCAAGATAGACAAATGGGATCTAATTAAGCTTTAGAGCTTCTGTAAAGGAAAGAAACAATCATTAGAGCGAACTGACAACCAATAGAATGGGAAAAAATTTTTTGCAATCTACCCATCTGACAAAGGGCTAATATCCAGAATCTACAAAGAACTAAAACAGATTTACAAGAAATAAACAAACAAACTCATTCAAAAGTGGGCAAAGGATATGAACAGACACTTCTCAAAATAAGACATATATGAGGCCAACAAACATATGAAAAAATGTTCATCATCACTGGTCATTAGAGAAATGCAAATCAAAACCACATCTCACACCAGTTAGAATGGCGATCATTAAAAAATCTGGAAACACCAGATACTGGAGAGGATGTGGAGAAAAAGGAACACTTTTACACTGTTGGTGGGAGTGTAAATTAGTTCAACCATTGTGGAAGACAGTCGGGTGATTTCCCAAGTATCTAGAAATAGAAATTCCATTTGGCCCAGCAATCTCATTACTGGGTATATACCCAAAGGACTATAAATTGTTCTATTATAAAGACACATGCACATGTATGTTCACTGCAGCCCTGTATACAACAGCAAAGATCTGGAACCAACCCAAATGCCCATCAATGACACACTGGACAAAGAAAATGTGGCACATACACACCATGGAATACTACGCAGCCATAAAAAAGCCTGAGTTCCTGTCCTTTGCAGGGACTTGGATGAATCTGGAAACCATCGTTCTCAGCAAACTGACACAAGAACAGAAAACCAAACACCACATGTTCTCACTCACAGGCGGGTGGCTGAACAATGAGAACATGTGGACTCCGGGAGAGGAGCATCACACACTGGGGGTGGGGGGAGGTTAGGGAGGGACAGCTGGGGGTGGGGAGGGTGGGGAGGGATAACATGGGGCGAAATGCCAGATATAGATGAAGGGGAAATAGAGGTAGCAAACCACCTGGTTATGTATGCACCTATGCAACAATCCTGCATGACCTGCACCTGTACCCCAGAACCTAAAGTAAAATAAAATAAAATAAAATAAAATAATGAATACAAGACAAGGAGTTAGTTGTGGACTCTCTATACTAAACCATATATACAAATTTCTCATAGATTTTTTTTTTAAATAAACATTCTCTGTTTCAATAGTTTTGGGTTTTTTTTATCAAAATACTAATTGTATTAATTTTTCTTTATGGTAAAATTTTGAGTATATTTAAAAACATAGTATTATTATATCCAAGTATCAAATAGTTACCCTCTCTCCTACCTTTCCCTTATAAAATCCTACCAATTTCTGAAAGTCTAACTATTCTTTCTCTTTTCTGAATTACAAAACTTATTTACCATCTATTTGGCTTTTGTCACGTATTGGCTTGTGACTTAAAAACTTTTCACACCCAAGTCTTAAGTCTCTACAAATATTTTTGAGGAACTATGTGTGCATTCATCAAATACTAAATTTAACTATTATGCGACAGTATATATACTCCTGTGTCTTACACCTAACACTGCTGAACCAGATTTACTCACATGATGAATTGTTCAGATGCTGATCTCGAAGTGTATGAAGTTCTCCAAGCAATTTGTCCATTTTTTGTTTCTTTTCCTGTAGCACTCTCATTTTGCTAAAAAGTTGGACTTTCTCATCAGGTAAACGTTCTGAAGCTGATGGATTCCTGCTCTGGGAAACCTCCCTAGTTAGTGAAAGACTTTCTGCCTGTCTTCTATTGTCTGGAACAGCTGGAGGCTTATTAAAAAACAAAAAAAGAGAAGAAGAATTAAGACTAAGGCAATTAAGTGCATTCTCATTTTTTAAATGCATAAATATTCTTTATAAAGAGAGACAAATATTTGCCAGGTTGTGCTGGTAGGTAAGCATATACCCTTACTATTCCCAAATTAAATATGGTTTCCTGATATGCCACTATTTTTTTTTTTTTAAGATGGAGTCTTGCTCTTGTCACCTAGGCTGGAGTGCAATGATGCAATTTCAGCTCACTGCAACCTCCGCCTCCTGGGTTCAAGCGATTCTCCTGCCTCAGCCTCCTGAGTAGCTGGGATTACAGGAGCCTGCCACCACGCCCAGCTAATTTTTGTATTTTTAGTAGAGAGGTGTTTCACTAAGTTGGCCACGCTGGTTTCAAACTCCTGACCTCAGGTGATCCACCGGCTTGGCCTCCCAAAGTGCTGGGATTATAGGCATGAGCCACCACGCCTGGCCACCATTATCAATATATAAAGTCACCCCTCAGTATCCCTGAGGGATTGGTTCAAGAATCCCCAGGACACCAAAAACAGCAGATAATACCCAAATCTCTTATATAAAATGGTGTAGTATTTGCATATGATCTACACACATCCTCCCACATGTTAAATCATCTCTAGATTACGTATACTACCTAATACAATGTAAACATTATGTAAATAGTTGTTATATTTTTTAATTTGCATTTAAAAATTGTTGTAGTGTTATTTTCCCCCCAAAATATTGTCGATCCATGGTTGGTTAAATCTACGGATGTGGAACCCACAGACACTGAGAGCTGACTCTATGTGGTTATACAGACACATAACCACACAGTGGTCTTGGATTCACTGAACATCATCACTTGAATCAAAAGTAATAAAATGCCATGTTACATAAAATAAACCTTCAAAATCTCATTCTCTCTCTTGCCTTCTTTCTACAACTACCACCATAAACTTTAACTTCTTAACCTAGCAATTTTTTCCATTACTTCTCTCTCATGTTCCTTTTCTTCTTTTTTTTTTCAGACAAAGTCTTACTCTGTGGCCCATGCTGGAGTGCAGTGGCATGATCTCAGCTCACTGCAATTTCCACCTCCTGGATTCAAGCAATTCTCCCACCTCAGCCTCCTGAGCAGCTGAGATTACAGGTGTGCACCACAACGCCCAGCTAATTTTTCCATTTTTAATAGAGATGGGGTTTCACCATGTTGGCCAGATGGGTCCCAAACTCCTGCCTTGGTCTCCCAAAATGTTGAGATTACAGGCATAAACCACCACTCCGCTTCTAGCCCTCTTGTTTTTTTTTAATTATGAAACATTCCAAGAATTCACTAAGGCTTAGGAAATCATATAATGAATACCTCCCATTACGCTTAGTCAAATTTCAACATTTTCCCACATTTACATCAAATATAACATTACAAATTTAACTAAAGCACTATTTGTACCCTTTCCAATGTTATTACCCATTCCAAAGGTTACCACAACCTGGAATCAGATACCCACCATTCTCATACATGTTTTTATTTTCTAATACTATGTATACATAAATTTAAAACGCAGACTTTTTAAAAAATAAGTTGAGTGGTGTCCTTCTTAAAGTTTTCATTCATTAGCAATAGCTTATTTACTGTAACTGCTGTAAAGAATTTCACTCTATATCACAATTTATTAACCCATTTTTCTGTTCATGCACATTTGGGCTGTTTCTGGTTTTTTGCTATTAGCACAGAGCTGCCATGAATATTCATATATCCATCTTCTTGCAAACATGTGAGAGTTTCTCTAAAATAGGCAACCGGTCTACCAGAAAAAATTTACTAGGTACTGCTATATAATTCTGCAAAGTGGTTGCGCCATATTCTCTCATTTTCACTTGTTCAGCAAGAAGACAAGAGACACTGCATCTTCAATCACACTCACTTCCAGTGGACAGGCATTACTTCATCCTTTCTTACCCAAGGCCCACGTATTGAAAATTTGCTCTTGTATCACAAAATGCATCAAATTACAACACTCACTAATTCACAAATTAAGAACTTTCTTAAAATTGTCAGCAAAATATTCCTTCAAATGAGAATTCCATGGCTATATGGAATCTCATAAATCTAGTCGAAGGACACAGATTTAAATCAAAGTCTTAATGGTTGTGACCATTAAGTCTTTGGGAGGAAAAAAAATATGCCATCAAGTAGCATACAAAGGAAAAACTTCACTCATCACTTCAAAGTAAATTTTCCTCTAACTTAGTGATTCTCAAAGTATAATCCCCAGACCACCAGCACTGGACTCAAAGATGGAGAAGCCCACCCCAAATCCATGAATCATAATTTTGGAGGTTGGGGGGACCCCACCAACCAGAAACCTACACTGCTCAACAATCCTGCCAGATGATACGTATGCTCACTCAAGTTTCAGAACCACTCTTTTAATTAATGTGATTTTTAAACTCAACTACACTGAAACAACTAGGTTACCCGAGAATCTCCAAGCTGATTGTGAAAACGCTGAATTAAATCATTCAATTCTTCATTTAGTTCAGATGTGATACTGATGCCAGATAAGCTGCCTGCAGTTTCTGCAACTGGAAAGAAATTAATAACAATTAATATAAATAAATCAAACACCTTTTTTAATCTCTGAGAATCTAAAAAAATTTTTTAAATTTAAAATGCTTACCTAAGTAAGTTGAAACTAGTTAACACTCTTATCTATCTGCCAATAATCATTTTATTAGAAGTTTCCATCTAACCTAAAAATAAAGGGATGGTCACAAAACTCTAGTAAAGTGGTTCATCTTTTTCTGTCTCAACGTACAGGAGGGATACTATTACATCCCAATTAATAACAGTGATTCAGAGGAGCAGGTCTTTCTAAGGTCAGTGGGGAGTGGAAGGTAAAGTGATAGTGTGAAAAAGCACAGCTGATTCTGACAGGTTTCAATCTCTTTGTTCTTGAATAGAATCAATGCTCTGGTAGACAGGCTGGCATACTTTTCTTAAAAGATTCAAACAGTAAATATGTTAGGCTTTGTGGGAAATACAGTTTTTATTTCAACCACCCAACTCTGCTGTTACAGGGTAAAAGCAACCACAGACAATGTAAACAAATGGGCATAGCTGTGTTCCCTAAAACTTTATTTCAGGCACTGAACTAAAGCCAGCTGACCACAGTTCGCTGACTCCTACAATAAAATGGGTAATTTAGCAAAGTGGCTATTTGTGATACAAGTCATACTAAAAGACTGCAGTTTTTATCTTTATAAACTAAAAAACATGCCCCCATATTCGTAAAGGAGTTTTGTGACAATTTTCCTAAGAGTTACTGTTCTACCAACAAATAACCCCATCCGTACCCTCACTTCTAACTCTCCAACTCTAAAAAAAAAGACACTGGTGGCCAGGTGCAGTGTCACACGCCTGTAATCCCAGCACTTTGGGAGGGTGAGGCAGGCAGATCGCTTGAGAGCAGGGGTTCAAGACCAGCCTGGGCAACACAGACCCCATCTATACAAAACTACAAAAATTAGCCCGGCGTGCTGCTGCACACCTGTAGTCCCAGCTATTCGGGAGGCTTAGGTGAGGGGAGTGCTTGAGCCAGGGAGGTGGAGGCTGCAGTGAGCCAAGATCACACCACCATATTCCAGCCTGGGTGACAGAGTGATACCCTATCTCAAAAAAAAAAAAGGGGGGGGGGAATAGAAATTGGTTATAAATTTCTTTAGATTTAAAGGAAAATATTAGCTTTTTTCCACTGAGAATTTCAAAGCTATATGGAATCGTATGTATCTAGTCAAAACTCTATGCCGAAAAGAAAGGAATTACAGTACTGACAACATTTAACTTGCTAGTTAAATGGTGGAAGGGACACTCTTTGAAGTAACATAATTACCCCAAGGTAGTATCTTCTCATATACCAGATTAAATACTTTAATTGTGGCTTTTCATTAGTACTTCCCTGCAAAATCTCATAAACACAAGAGTAAATTTGTTTTAAAATTATTAAGCTAAAATTATTGTTGAAATAGTATGAAATAAATTCAAACTCAAGTGCATTCTACTCCTATTCTCTGGTGCAATGTATTTTTAAAAAATAAATTATCTGTTTACTTTAAAAAGTTCATATTCAGAAACAGAAATAAGACCCCTGACCTAGAATTCAAGAAATGTGATTCTGCTAAAATTCTACATAAATCTAGGGAAGTCACAAACTCTGTAGAATTCCTTCTCTATAAAAATAAGAATCAAAGCTCTGACTAACCTAGAAATCTCTGACGATCAAAGGAGATTATGCAAGTATAGACAGTAATGTAACTATCAGAGGTTACATTACTTACAAGCTTTTAAATCTGATACTCCAAACTTGAAAAATATTTAAAAGGTTAGTCAAACTAGTATTAGCCATTATGTTAAAATATTTTAATTATCTTTTCCTAAATTATCTACTTCCTAAATATAAATATAAAAGCTAATGGTACTTGAAATTTTACAAGGGAAAAATTGGAACAAAAATTTGTAATTATTACTATATACAGTACGATATACAGCTATAAAATTATTCCAAAAGAGTAAGTTATTTGAAAGTCATAACGTTCTTTATGAAAATGAAAACTTAAAACTAGGTACAACAGGGATTAAACAGTTGAGCCAATGGGCTAGATGTGGATAGCAGAATAAACTGATTCACAACAGGGTAGCTTCAGTGAAAACCTAAACTCACCCACAAAAATAGAGTGCTCAGAGAAGAGAAATTATTATTAGAAGGGGATAGTGGGGAAAAACTACTAGAAAACATAACTTAGTTTTGTTGTTAATAAGTAATCATTTTTTTTCTATTTAATGAGAAACTAAAACTCTTATGTTTGAAAGTGATGATAAACTTACAAAGGCTCAATACTAATAAATTCAATACAATTTCATCTAGATCACATATGGCTATGAAGGAGGGAGGAAGAAAATTTCTGAGTCTTAGGAAGAACGTATAGACTATAAATATAGTTCTAAGGAGCTAGTATACACAACTGGATACCTAATTAAAATAACACCTACTACTAACTTGAATGCTAAAGATGCTTTATAAATTTATTCACTGCCTCATTTAAGGTTTTAATTCTTTCCTGGGAGACAAGCAAAAAATTACAATTCTCGCTGAATGAAATAGAAAAAAGGGAAATAAACGCATCACAAGCCTTATCAGTCTGATGTCCAAAAACAGAGCTATAGGCTGTCTCTTTTACCTCTTAAGGGTACTTTCTGATGAAAAGGAGAGCAATCTGGCTGTCTGCACGATATAATATGATGGCCAGCAGTTGTCCCTGCAATCTTTTCTGCATAACCAGACAAAAGCACAGGAAAGCATAAGCCTCATATATAGGTTTCTAAACTAGACAATAATCAAGATGTGATGATATAATAATCAGCATCCACCCTGCAAAACAATTATGTCAGAGTCTTCCTTACAAAAAGAATATTCTCAGACTGTGACATACCAGAATCATCCATCACTGCAATAGCTTGCTCTGCTTTATGTTGCAGAGCTAGTAATGCAGCCTGCCGTCCCTGTAGAGCTCTCAGTTGCTCCTGCTGTTGTAACATTCTTTTTAATAAATCATGTTGTTTCTTCAAATTTTCTATCTCTTCCATAGGCTCCTGCTGAGGATCTCTGGCCTGGAAAATTAGACCAACAATACTTGTAACTGACTATTAAAATCCATGTTGCTGTTTCAACTATCAATGGCAAAGTACATATATCAGTAACAAATTATTAAATATACAACCCTACATACAGTTTTAGTAGACATGAAGAAAAAAGAATAAGAATAGAATGATGACACAAGAGATATAGCCTGCCACTTAAGAGTTGGTCAGTTTCACAGTAAAAAGCTATAAGCAATGGCTTAGCAGAAATAGGAATGAATAAAAGTAAAAGACATACAAAACATAAAATAGGCCAAGAGGGACATACACATCCCCACACCCTGAAGAATCTAGGCCCCTAAAGTAGGAGCACATTATGCCGGATTAATCATCTGAAAGTCTTTTTTAAAAAAGATGTGAAGTAATATTTATAAACAACAACAAAACCTAGAAAGCAGGCAAGACTACTATTTCAAACAAAGGACTGAAATTTTTAAAATATATTTTTTGTTTGATAATCTTATGTAAAAACATTTTAACTGCATCACATTATCAGGCACATAAAAAAAACAAAAAAATTTATATTCTGTATCAAAGACATCATTATTTTCCTCTTAAATTATGCTCATTCAGCTGAGTCTGATGACATAAAATAGAAGTAAATAATTCCAAAATTCCCCCAAATGCTAGGAGGTTATCAACTAGTCTAAAAGTAGAGGGATGAATTAAATAAGTGCCGCTTACAAAAATGATAAAGTTTTAAGTGTTAATTTCAAACTATTCAAAATGTAACCAAACAAGAAAATGGAAAAGCAAAGGAGGGACAAATTTAAATACAACCTGGAAACAATATATTACAAGCTAAATTATACACTGAGATGTGTACCCTAATTGTATTTTTCATCACTGATTTACTGCTTAAAACATGTTTTATTTTAAAAGTTCAATGATTTTACCTAATATTTACATAAAATATTCCATCTTTGTTTCACTAGGTCAATTTTAAATTTGCATTGCTTTTATGTAAATTTTAAATAAATTACTAAGGAGAGCAAAGAAGTTCAAAGATTTCTTTTGATAGTAAAAATGCACTGGTCTACACCTTCCTAGGCACACTTGATTCCTTTAGAAATTATGGAGCATACAGACTGGCTCAAGAGAAACTCCCTTCTGAACGACATTCTTTACCAATACTATATAAAAATATCTTTATCTCTCCAAATAGAACTCATCAGTATTATGAATAAGCATGAGGAATTATGATAATATTTTACACTGTGACTTGGAAATACAATTAATAAGTAAAGAAGTAAGTACATGGCAGAGAGTTAAATATTCAAGAAAGTTATGATCAAATAGGAAGTAAAATATAGATTAGATTATTTCATGTAAACTATACATGGTCAGTGCCATATTTATCCTAGACTGTCTCTCGACTTCATGAGCATGGGAAAGAAACAGCCTACCTGGATCTTGGTAAGTCAGTATCTATTAGAGGTTTTTCTATAGTCTTGAACCTCTAATAAACTGAAACTTTTAACAATTAAGTACTGTTTATTCAGTTCTATCCTGTAAGGGAAGTTACTTTGTAAATATTTACATCCATTTCCGTGGAAATTCATCCTAGTCTGGCTTATTTCCAGACAGTTTCCTTTTTTAGGAAAAAAAAAACTTTGAAGGGTAGGGATAATTATCAACAGGTAGCCCTCTCAGAATGCAGCAAAAATAATTTTACAATGATTTCGTCAAAGTCAATGGTAAAATGTAAAACCAAACCAAACAGGTACAGATTTCAACGGAATGACTAAAGAAAATCTCTCCAGGTTGATTAAATACTCTCTATTATAAATTATAATTAGGAGAAAAAAATATGCAAATAAGGAAAAAAACCATACTTTTAAGTTCCTTAATCCTTATTAGTTACAAAACTGTGATAACCTAATTATAAAGAATTCTAAGCTAAAATTATAAAGAATTCTAAGCTCTTAAACACAATTATCTTCAAATTTTTCACTAATCCAAAAATGAATTGTCAACGATTTTCAAAATTAGTGAAGTATTATTATTACTGAATAACTTTCACATTCATATAAATAACATTTCAGACTGATGCTCAGAAAAACTGAGCCAATGGATGGGAATAGAGCCTATGACCAAATATACAGAAAGAGAAGATGAGAAAATAAAAATATCTCGGTAGAAGTAAGAACATACCAAGAAGAGGGCACATGGAATAGAAATCCAAAAAGGATGCTAGGTGTATATTCATTCTTCAAACACGTACTTTTATTTGTTGTTTTATTAAACATGCATTTTTATTTAAACTTTTTTTGAGTCACTTTTGCCAACTAGAATTTTAGTTTACAGATTAAAAAAATAACTTAGGCATCAAATCCTGAGTTGCATATATGTAATAGTCCCACTTCAGAGAACACTCAATCTTCATTTCCTCAACTCAACTGAGGATCCCCTAGTAATTATTCACGGATCCAAATATATTTTTACAGCTTCAGATACTTATGTACTTCACTTCCTTCATGTGAAGGGTGAGGAACTATATGCCCAAAGAAGATAAAGCTGTGACTTATCCAATGTCACAGCTAGGAGAAATCAGGTTCTTAGGCTCTAGCATTCTTCACGTCATACTGTCTGCTCCAAATTATGTACTTGGGTTCTAAACACAAAAGTGAAAGACACCATGTCTGAAGAAGCATAGCTGGTTTGGAAGACAGGGCAAGCTCAAATGAAATAACTAGAAATGATGAAAATAATGGTAAAGCAAAGGTACATGGTACAAAGAAAGCTTATAAATTTCAAGAGGTGAGATTAAATGGGGAGGTCATGAGGATAGGAAAACAATGAGGGCATGGCTACTCATAGAGGCTTTCTTTTGTAAAATTATGCAAGATGTCATCATGTCTTGAAATATTTAATAAAGTGAATGTGTCCTTGGTAGCCAGCTCTAGAATATCAATCATTTCATACCATGTGTAAGTCTCAAGGTTGCTTTCAACTCCGAATCTCATTTAAGACGTCAACGTGTTTTCCACTATCCTAACAGAATACTACATTTTGAAAAGATTCTAATGGAGGAAATGGGGGTAGGGTGGTGACTACATTTTGAAAAGATTCTAATGGAGGAAATGGGGGTAGGGTGGTGAGAATGACAGTTCCTGCACAGTAGAGAAAAAATAAACACAGGTGATGGGAATTAAGATTTTCTTCCTTAAGAAATTAAAATGATTTTGCAAATGGAGTAACAACAAAACAATAATGAGACAGCCTTAAGAATCGAGATTAAAGAAAGTCAAACTGGAATAAACTCCAACAAGTGAATGCAAGAAAGAATAATATTTATTTATAAGGATATTACTCAAAGAAACATAAAAACAGAAAAGTGGTTTTTAAATTATATGTATTGCCTTAGGAAAAAAAGAATTGGCGGATAGCGTATTAACTGTTAACTTTTTTTTTTTTTTAATTTAATAAAGACGGGGTTTCACCATGTTTGTCAGGCTGGTCTTGAACTCCCGACCTCAGGTGATCCACCCGCCTTGGCCTCCAAAGTGCTTGGATTACAGGTGTGAGCCACCAGGCCCAGCCAACTGTTAACTCTTAAATTTTGCTCATCATGATTCAGAAGGATTAAAGCAGAAAAACAAAATTCCAAAGGTTATCTATTATTTAATTGCTCTTCTCCAATGCTACTAGTTTTTAAAATAATCAGCTACTTCATTTACTCTTCTGTTGAACTGGGGCACCTTTTACTTGCTACTTTAGTAAGATTCCCATAACTAATTTCAAACTGTGTTCTCAAATTCTTGTAGGAACCAGAAAAAATAAACAATAAAAAACTGCCAAAATACCTAGAGGATAAGTTTTATCATCTATCAACAGCCACAGACACCGTCCCCTCACCCCCAAAAAAAACCCGTAAAATAGCTACAAAATGAGAAAGGGTAATCCTAGGTAACAAACCAGTAATAAAACATACGAAATTAGTCTTACCTATACTCAATTATTAAAACAGTACTTTGCTCTTGCCAACAGATATGAGGACTTTTATAAATACTTTTATTCAAACTCTTTTAAGTGGAACTACAAATAATTGTCTTTAAATCTATCTAGAATGCCATTATGCAACTCATGGAAAATTTTAAAACCATTTAAAATAAACACTGAAGAAAAACTCAGCAAAAACAGTAGCAACCAAGTCAACTGGATTTTTTAAAAAAAGCGAATGAAAGGATTTTCCAAAAACAAAAATATAAACCAAAAAATCTAGTATTAAAGAGTATCATCTAAATTTAATCATTTTATTATTTTTTTATATAATCTCACTCTGTCACCCATGCTGGAGTGCAGTGGCACGATCCTGGCTCACTGCAACCTCCGCCTCCTGGGTTCAAGCAATTCTCCTGCCTTAGCCTCCTGAGTAGCTGGGATTACAGATGTGCGCCACCATGCCAGCTAATTTTTGTATTTTTAGTAGAGATGGGGTTCTGCCATGTTGGCCAGGCTGGTTCCGAAGCCCTGTGACCTCAAGTGATCCACCCGCCTCCGCCTCCCAAAATGCTAGAATTACGGGTGTGAGCCACTGCGCCCGGCCCCATCTAAATTTATAAACACAAATATCAGAAACAAAGGGCAACTGACTGAGAGTCAAGGTTTAAGAACATGTTACTAATTGTGCCCGCAATTTAAGAAAAAGGGAATTACATTTCGAAACCTTCGTTAATGTAAACTAAAAACAGCTGTCAGATTTAACCCATGGAGAGGTATATAAGAAAGTAGAAAAACACTAAGGGCTAGAATTTTACTAATGCAAATTACAGTATGACAACCATATTAAAAATTAATATGTAAGAGTAATAGCAACAACACAAAAGCAAATAAAGAAGAGGAAATATGAACAAAAGAAGTACTCATTTAGAGACTTCCCAAGTTAATATTGTAAAGTATACCTGTGAAGGAAATCCACGTTTTCGGCTATATTTCCTATTAGGTCTCAGTTCCCTGTCATTTTGAGGAGGTCTGTCACCTTTCCCTTTTGGACTTGTAGTAACGTCAATGTCTGAAACCTGTTCTTGTGAAGCTGAATTCCCTAGTTTGTCCTCAATGCACGGCCGAATTCTCAGACTAAAAGATGCCTCCTCCTTTATTAAATAGTGTAGCATATTAATGTCTTAACACAAACTCTTGTTTAACATATAAGCCATCCTTGTAAAACAATTTAAAAAGTACCAGTCCACCTCTTTAAAAAACTAAAATTAATCCACATCCCGCTTAAAAAACTTAGTCTTTTAAGTTTTCTATAGACTGGACTGTTGCTTATGGTAAATAAGCAGGTACCACATCCTACGTAATTTCCAAACTATACAACTATTAAAGCACATTTTTATCATTTATTCTGCTACATGTGATAAGTCAACTTTCATGTCATGATTTTATTATGAAAGAAACTGTCATCACAAGGAATACTTTATATAAATTACAATAAATCGATAAAAGTTCCCACTCCTCCGTGACAGAATTCCTTTACCCACATAGTCCCAATCCTTCCATTTCTGCTGGAATGTAAGAAAGAAATTATTCCTAGCACCACTGTAAATAGAAAAACAATTTCTCCACAGTAAAATCCATTCTTCAACAACTGTTTGGATCAGGCTAAGTATCTCCTGTTGAAAATAATGTAGAGAAAAGAAATTCAAATTGCCTCTTCAAATTAGGAAGGGCAGGGAAGAAAAAGGAGACAGACAAGAACTATGCAGGTCTACACCAATAGGAAATAAACCTTCAAACTCCTAATGCTGAATGGCATTTTGAACACCTTAAAACCAGAAGACATACATGATTATCCTCTCAAAACAAAAGCTTTACTAGTCTGTAACAGATACTAAAGTTCAATAATGAATGGTTATAGGCACATCTGTTTAAAATGCCTAAAAACACCCTAGTATTGAAACATACTAAGTTTGTTTTATAAATGTTTCCTCAAAGTTCTGTAAATTCCTAATTATTTTTCAGAAAAATAGTACTTCGGAAAAAGAGTACTTCAACAAATTTCATTTTGATGAGTCAGGAATTATAGCACTTTTCTCATTGTGAATAAATCACAACATAAATGCTATCTTGTCCCATTTACTAGTCTTTATCTCAATTTTTTAATCATCTGGTTTTGCTACAGTACTAGGATAGAGCCCTAGAAATGGAAAATTCTAATATCCTTAAGGAGTCCTCAGTGGTAAATGAACTTGGCAACTTCCTAAAGACTATACGCTAAGTAATCACTAATGTTGCCTATAGTCCTTAATTCCACAACCAATTTTAACTTGCTTAATGCTTCTCAAAATTAGTGAAGCTTAGCTGAACAAAACAAACTACAAAAACGTTTCTATAAACTGAATTATCAAAAATTACCAGATTTTTAAATCAATCATTAAAAGTATTTTTAGGATTAATAAGTAAAACTTTTAACTTCTGTGTTTAAACACAGGATAATACACACAGCATTCACAATTTGAGGGTTTCTTTCCTGGAATACACTTTTCATTAGGGAACACCTATAAAATAACATCTTGAAAATTGGGGGAAAAGTTTAAACCTTCATTTCCAGCACTTTAATTACCAAAAAGCCGCTTACCGTGGTATCTGAAGCCTCAGACTGCACATCTATGTTTAGCGATGTGCTCTCAGCTACAGAACCAGATCCCACAGCTGAATCTATAGTCCGAACATCCTCCTCCTCATTTTCTCTAGCCTGAAATATTTTAGTGGTATAAATCATACAACTATTAAAATGGGCAATAAAATGTTATAATGGATGGCACGGTTTTTTAAAATGTTAACTCCTCTGGGGTGGCATCAGAATGTCAGCAGTAAACATACACTGAGATACTACAAAAGTAACTCCATACATTATTTTAAAAGTCTAATACTTACAAGGATTTTTTTAAGAAATTTCATATATGACTTCTCTTGTTCTTTAAGGTGATCTATTAGATGAGTAAGGCGCTCAACATTAGCAGATCTCTCATTTTTCTCCACAAGATCTTCCCGCATGGAACTGGCTTTAGTAATATAATCACGAATTTGAACAAGCCTGCTTACAATCTGCAGGGGAAATATTTAAAAAAAAAAAAAAAAGTACACAATATATACAATTGAGCACAATTAGTTCAATAGCAACAGTTTTAGAAATTTTTATTTCGAAAATAACCAAAGATAATTGGATTATTGTATGAATTAATACATGCAAAAAAATCTAAATCCAACTTAGATTTTAATCAAAATATAACTGGTAATACTAAAAACTCCATCACTGTCAATTTAAAAATAAATTTTAAAATCTTAACCTACAGTATCACAAAAATTTTACTTCTAGAACTGCACACCAAACTTATTTTATATAAGGTTCTCTAATGTTCACATATTGTTATAAATTAAATGTATTACAATAAATACTTTTGCAATTACTTTTCAAAAGAATTATAATGTCATTTTTTAGAATTCTTACAAAAATCTATTAATCACTTCACTTCCAATCCCCCTTTACTAAAAACTGGCAATATGGTATTTCACAAATAAACAGAAGTCTTAATTAACCTGAATATGCCATTTCTAAAATTATTTTGCATAAACAGAAATTTACTCTAAGAAAATCCGGTAGATTAACAAAAGGGGTCAAGGGAGTACTTTAATTCAACCTAACTAAAATTCCTGTGTGCATAACTTAATATAATTTTTTAAATCTTAATGTTCATATTTTGAGGTTTATGAAAAAAAATTAGCAAGAAAAAGAAATGTATATTACCTGGCTGCTCTCCATCGCAGGCTCTCCCCTCCCATCTTCTTCAGAGACCTGACAGTTTTGCAAGAGGTCATTACTTAAAGCAGAAGCAAGTAACTCTTTACACTGTGCTGATCCAACCATTTCTCTCTTTGGGGGACTTGTAGATGCATCTTTGCTCTTGTTAGTATTAATCTGCACAGGCAAAAAGTTGAAGAGCTTTCGGTTTTCACAAAGCTGACGTATGTTGTTAGCAGCTGTTGCTCTACCTTGAGAATCACTTCCAATGCTTCTCTATTTATGAAAAAGAAATCAAATGACACAAACATTAACCTTATGACAAAATTTTGTTTTAATCCCTATGTTCTTAGTTTCACCATCAGATACTGATTCAGATGTGTACAAACAGCTTTGTAGTAAGATCTCAAAGAGCTTTGGCTCTATAACAGTCTGTTACTAAAATATGAAAATTTGATTAGCATTTTCGAGACCTCAATTTGTTGAGGCAATTCAACTGATGAATATGAACAAGATTAGTCTAAATGAAGTACAGGTTGAGTATCCCTTATCCAAAATACTGAGGACAAGAAGTGTTATGAATTTCACTTTTTTTCAAATTTTAGAATACATGCATAAACATGAGATATGTCCTGGGAAAGGGACCCAAGCCAAAATACAAAATTCATTTATGTTTCATATGTACCTTATACACATAGTCTGAAGGTAATTTTACAGTTTTTTTTTTTTTTTTTTGAGACGGGGTCTTGCTCTCTTGCTCAGACTGGAGTGCAACAGCACTATCTCGGCTCACTGCTACCTCCACCTCCCAGGTTCAAGCGATTCTTCTGCCTCAGTCTCTCAAGTGGCTGGGACTACAGGCGCATGCCACCACACCTGGCTAATGTTTTTGGTATTTTTTTAGTAGAGACAAGGTTTCACCATGTTAGCCAGCATGGTCTCGATCTTCTGACCTCAGAATCCCCCCACCTCAGCCTCCCAAAGTGCTGGGATAACAGGCGTGAGCCACCACATCCGGCCAATTTTATACAATATTTTTAATAATTTTGCTGCGTGGTGGCTCACGTCTGTAATCCCAGCACTCTGGGAGGCCGAGGTGGATGGATCACAAGGTCAGTTCAAGACGAGCCTGGCCAAGATGGTGAAACCTCATCTCTACTAAAAATACAAAAATTAGCCAGGTGCGGTGGCAGGCGCCTATAATTCCAGCTACTCAGGAGGCTGAGGCAGGATAATCACTTGAACCCGAGAGACAGAAGTTGCAGTGAGCCGAGACTGCCCTACTGCACTCTAGCCTGGGCAAGAGAGCAAGACTCCGTCTCAAAAAAATAATTTTGTTCATCAAACAAAGTTTTGACTGCGTTTTCACTATAGTTCATCACATGATCTCAGGTGTGAAATTTTCTACTCATGTTGGCACTTAAAGAGTTTTGGATTTTGGAGCATTTCAGATTTTTGTAACAAGAATGCTCAATGTGATCTAGAACCATGAATCACATTTTAACTCATATTGCTTTCTGCTACTTGCTTATAGCATTTTTATAGGCTTTGGACCCCACGAATCAATGTAAATTATTAAAGATGTGTCTACATGAAGAACTATCCAGCTCAGTGCCTGACATATAGTTAACTGTTCAGTAATAAATAGATATAAATGATCCATGATCATCACCAACATCATATCAGACTTGGATCTACCTTTCTACATTTTTGGAAATGTATATATTTCTGTAACATACAGATCTGACAGTAAAATATTTGTCAAGAGTTTATTATCATTTCAACTTGCTTTTAGATATAAACTTTATTTTGGTGATTATAAATACAGAATAGTTTCATTCTAAACTTGAGGTAACCCAGCACATCCCACACTTAGCCAATGATAAATATACTAAACTGGAACTTTCCATTACTTAATACCAATTTTAATCAGTTACTAAAATGCTAAATTTAGTTTCATAGTAAAATCACTTTAGTCATATAACATAGTAATCAAGTCCAGAAATATTTGTCTTCAGCAAATTTAGAAATGAGACTTCATTTCTCTCCAAAGAACACAGGACCACCCCGTGATTAAAATTCTGTCCGCAGGCACAGAAACTTTAAAAAAAAAATTACATAAACAGCTCAATTTTTTATTCCTAAGACAAATTATTTAATCCATTTCAAGTATTTCTCACAGTAATAACTTGATTTTTAACAACAACTCACAAACCTGATCTAAATCACTGAAGTTTATCCGCTGTTTCAGTTTCTCTAATTCTGCCTGCTCTGGGACAGACATCTGAGTCATGTATCTACTGTGCGGAAACGTATGTGGAGTCTTTGTTCTTCGCCTTCCGACTCCTGGTGATGACTCCGGAGAAATATCATTAGTTACTCTTTTATCACTTTCTACACCAAACTTTTTCTTATTCTTTTCTGATGATCTATTTGCCTTCTTCTGTTGGCCACCCCAATCCTTTAAAAAAGTAAAAGTAAAAGTTAACCTGGCCTCCAGCAAACCAGGAAAATAATTTGGCATAATTAAAAAGTTTTGGTCAGTCTTAAAACGAAAAATGACAAAAAAATTTTTGACATAGACTTATACTCCTAGAGACAATTATTTACTTCCATTAACCCATTTTTTCCCTCATTACATCAAGCCTAATTTTATAGGCTATCCTTCAGAAAATAGACTACTTACCACAGATCACCAACAAACACAAATCCTCAAATGCTAACCGTAAAATCAATCTGAATATTTCCAAGAGGATTTTTAAAAAATTATTATTTTCTATCTATAAATAGAACAGTGAAATAAATTAGATACCTTTATTGACCTCCTATAAAGTAAGTATGTATCATAAAAAGATCTGAAATCAAATCGACCAGGGTTCTAAAAATTATTACTGTTTTCTGAGAAAACTCTCCACTGTGTGACCCTAGGCTATTTATTTCACTTCCCATAGTCTCAGTTTCCTAATTTCTAAAATAGTGTCACCTTCAAAATAGGATTAAAAATAATTAGTACCTAGCATTTAGTAAGCAATAAATATAGCCATTATTATTTTCATACATAAAAATGTACATAATAATATCTAATATGGAATTACAAAAAGTACTTGAGAGTGGAAAACATTTTTATTAGTTATACCCACATAACCTAATTCATTCAACAAAAAGGTCTATAAATTCCCATTTTATCCAACTGGAAGACTCTTTTAGTTACTACTATAGTAAATCACTTGGGATATTTTCCTGAGTTTAACAACACCCCTTCTTTAAAAACTGTCCTTCCACCTAATCTATGAGTGTGAGTAGACAATCCTGCCAACCTGTTAGACTACTTACCTCACCCCACCCTGGCCATGGAAGATTAAAAAAAGAAACACATATCTAATCCAAATTAGGATAATAATACTTTAAAATTTCAAATTGTAACTAAGAGGTAACTAGTCAGTACATAATTATACCCATAACTAAAAACTTTAGAACAATGGGACAGCTACAGTATACCACAGGGACCAGAGGAGCAAAAACCAGTCTGTGAAAACAAACTAGTGTTAGACAGATGCACTCAGAAGCAGAGTTAGGGTGGTGAAAATGTAATTCTTGACAACTTTCCAATTCCCTTTCCCAGTCCCTTCCTAAAACCTAGCTGCATTCCTTTAACGTGGTTTCTATAAAAAACACTTATATATCTTTATATAATAGTAAACCTGCTTTTTGACTTAAAAGCTAACTCAATTTTATTTCTGTTTCCTGCAGCTAAAATGTCCTAAATTAATAGAATAAACAGCCCAGGGTCTCTTAATACCTTGGCCAGCAAGTGTTTACAAAGAGCTTCAGTAAGTGAAATTTGGTCAGTAGGTTAAATTTGGTCAGGGGAAAACTGCATTAAATTTAACATTAATAGCCAACAACACACCATGAAGAGTAAGATACCATACCATATTGTTGAGCCTGTCATCAACACTCTCATTGCTCCAGTTTGGTAAATCCTGGTCATTCATGCCATCTTCAAAAGGACCTCCTCCTGTGGCCATACTGGCTTTAACAATTAACTCTCTGCAAAACAAGTTAAGAACTGAGCTTTTTAACACATAAAAACAAACTAAATTTTAAAATCATGCCATGAAATTCAGCAATACAATTTTGAAGCACTGATTTTAAGAACAAAAAAGAGGCACTGTCAACCACGTTACAGACATATTGATTAGCTGCAATAGGCATGTTATGATTAGCATGAGTTAGGTAGCTGGAATGATAGAGAAGGGGAAAACCTCTGAATATACCCTATACGCACCACTCTGCATGCCTGAAGATTACTTACTTCATTCAACACAGTCCCAAAAGGCAGAACAGTAACGTAGGGAAAATGTCATAAACAGAACCAGAACTTCTCTCAGGAAAGAAACTATCTCTGTCCTGACAAAGGACTTGGAATGAAGGTGATACCCCGAACATGGGTATTAGTTGTGTGCCAAAGATTCAAAAAGGAGAAGACTGCTCTGCAAGAAACAAGAAAGTTTTGGTTTTAACAGGAAGGAGGGTACAGTAACAAGATGATGATAAGGTAGGCAAAGAGAAGCAGGACTAGGATCAAAAAATCCAAAACTACAGTGGCCAGAAGACATTTTAAGAATGATGATGCTTACTACCCTACTTTCATTTTATTAGTGCTTTCTCTATCTTGGTAAAGACTACCAAACTCAAATCCTCCCCATAAAAAATGGTGTTATTGCTTACACATGTGAAAATCAAGAAAGGGAATGAATTTCATACCTGGGTCAAAGAGATGAGAAACAGAAGCGGCAATGGTGGAAAAAGAGGTTCAAAAGCAAAGATAACCATCAGAAAACAAGATTTCTGCATAATCTTGCGGAAGACTTAGGATTTCCACGAGCTGTGAGATGGTACAGGTTGGAGAGGTGCTAGTTGAAAGAGAAGAGGTTGAGATAATTTTATCTAAAATTCAAGGGACAGGAAAAGCCATTAAACTACATACATATCACTGACATTCAAGAGACAGTTCGGCCAAGGTCATTCAGCTAAAAATGGCAACAAAAAAATAATCATAGGCTGGGCACGGTGACTCCTGCCTGTAACACCAGCACTTTGAGGGGCCGAGGCAGTGGCAGGGGTGGGGGGGGAAATCACTTTAGGTCAGGAGTTCAAGACCAGCCTGGCAAACATGATAAAACCCCATCTCTACTAAAAATACAAAATTAGCTGGGTATGGTGGCAGGTACCTGTAATCCCAGCTACTTGGGAGGCTGAGGTAGGAGAATCACTTAAACCCAGGAAGCGGGTTCAGTGAGCCGAGATTGCGCCACTGCACTCCAGCCTGGCCGACAAGAACGAAACTCCATCTCAACAATATAAAATAAAAATTAATTATGAATAAATAATAATGACACAGATCCAAGTTGCTTTAATTCTAAGATTCTAGAGCATCCCATTCACTAAGAAAAAATATCAAAAAGATTATCAGCCCTGAAAAAGAATTTGCCCACAGATGTTTTAATGCTAGAATATCTATTAGGATAACATATTAGCAAATTATATGGCAAGTTAAATTTTATCTCAAAATAAAAATGGAAAAATTCAACAATGTATTTTTAAAATCTTAAAAATCACAAATACACTAACCCTGCCTCAGTTATATTTTACTGTTTTTGTTTTTTTATGAGCATATATTACTTAGTAATTCTCTAAAGAGTTGAAAAGAAGTATATGTTAAACCAATAGTCAACATTAAGCTTAAAATAACACATGAAGGACATCCCTAATAAAAACCAAAGTAAGATATCACGTAACAGTTACTTAGCATTCTTTCAGAAATTCTATCAAACAGAAAAATATCAAACAGAATATTAATACTGAAAAGAGGAAAGGTGGTATTCTTAAAGAGCATGTATTTTTTAAAAAATCTACAGAACTTCAAATACCACCAATACCACTTAGAAAACATAACGGGGAAAAAAGATGCCACTTATATTAGTGATGAATTATATATAAAGTATCTAGGAATAATAATTTGGCTCCATGTCAAGAAGCACTATTAAACTCTATACAACAGTATGGGAGAAAAAATTTGAATAAATAGAAAAACTATCTTCCATGATGGGAAAGTAAATATTACAACCAACCATGTTTTCTAAATGTATATAGGCTTAATGCAATTCCAATTAAAATCCCCCAGGATTCTTTTTAGAACTTGACAAAATGATTCTAAAATTTATCTGGAAGAATAAATAAGACAGAAAAAAAAATTACTATCCGTAAAATAAAAGCAAGAATAGCAACAGAGGTCAGGAGGTTAGAAAGCTAATCCAAGTTAGCTGTCTATATGGTCTCAACAATCCTGTCTATATAGTTAAATTAGTACCAGCTCAGGAAAAAAATCCTCAAATACACCTGATCAGAAAAATGTAGTAAGAAAAATTAGTAACAGCTAACAAATTTTATTTTGCTTACTATATGCAAAGCATCATGCTAAAATATTTTATGCCCATTATGTCAATTAACCCTCACAACAATTCTATGATGTAGGAGTGAACAAATGACAGAACAATTTGCTAACAGATTTGAAAAAGACACCTTTAGAGCTTTAACAGTCTTTCTTAAGTGGTATTCTTTACCTCAGTCACAAAAGGAAAAAAAAAATGGTTTGAGTCACTACTTTCTCAATTCATCCAAGGATGGTACATATCCAGTGCCATCTATCCCAGACACATATAATAAAAGTTAATTCACAGTAAACAACATATGCCTTGGGGCACTGAAGCTTAATTCTCTCCCAGCTGAGAAAGGCTGCCTTGTATCATACTGTCGAAACAGTTACAGATTAGAAACAGAATTTCAAAACTCAAGATTTTAAAAAGACAAGAAAATAGAATGGCTTTTTAAAATAGAGATCTTACTACATCTAGAACACAAAGAAATAAAAAATAAAAGTTCAACAAATTTTGCTCACATAAAAGTAAATCCTAAGTGTGCTCACAATAGTAAATGAGAAATGGGAGAAAAAAAATCTGAAAAAAATATAAAGTTGGTTAATACTTTATTATATAATTTGTTTAAAAAAATAAAACTGGAAAACATAAGCAAAACAAGCAGTTTGCAAAGGAAAACAATACGAATATATAAAGTCCAGCTGCAAATTAAAATAAACTATTAAATTTGCTAACTTTCATATAAATTACATATTATCCAATCCTGACGACAGTAAAGGGAAAATGAAATTCTCAGACACTATATTGAGAATGTAAACTAGTACAACGTATCTGGAAGGCATTTTGGCAATACTGTATCAAGAACTAAAACTGAGTTTTTAATGCAGTAATTCTACCTTTCCATATGTAATCTAAGAAAACCTTAAATATGATGGAAAGAACTATAACGAAGTTGTGTATTATGCTATAATTGTTATAAACTGAAAAATAACACTGAATATCAAATGACAAAATCAATGCTATTAGGCAAACTGTCCTATACCTGCTGGGTAGAATACTAAGTACCCTTCAAAATATATAATTATGAAGACCAGGCAATATAACCTGTCTTTATATCATGAAAAAAGTCATAAAAAAGAAAAAAAGCAGCATGAAAAATCATATATAAAACAAAAGCTAAGAGACTTTATTAAAATGCTTTCACAAAAGCAATTACTCGTTACAGGGTAGGCAGGGTAGGCACTGGTGATTTTTCTTCTTTTTTCTGCCTCAGATATTCTCAGGAATAGTTTACATAATTTTTTATACTATAAATATATTCTAAAACTTTACAAAATAATTAGGCCAGGCGCAGTGGCTCACACCTGTATTCTCAGCACTTTGGGAGGCCAAGGTGGGCGGATCAACAGAGGTCTGGAGTTCCAGACCAGCCTGGCCAACATGGTGAAGCCTCGTCTCTACTAAAAATACAAAATAGTTAGCTGGAAGTAGTGGCGAGCGCCTGTAATCGCAGCTACTTGGAAGGCTGAGACAGGGGAATCGCCTGTACCTGGGAGGCAGAGGTTGCAGTAAGCAGAGATCACGCCACTGCGCTCCAGCCAGGGCAAAAGGAGTGAGACACCGTCTCAAAAAAAAAAATTAATACCCATAGAGGTATGACCAGTGCACTGAAATGACTCATTTAAACATTTTGCAACTACTGTTTTCTACATATACCGAGATAATTTGTAATATTGAATAATACAGACATGCAACAGAAGTGATGCCATATTTAAAAGTACTAAAAGCAATTGTTTTGAAACGTAAATTGGAAGGAAAAATTAAGATATTTAAGTCAAAATTATTACATATCATTTTTATCTTAAAAGCGAATGTTAGCTATACTTCCTATCAACAGAATAAAGTAACAGTAAATAAAATAATAAAAATAAAATAATAAAAATAAATAATGAAATAATAAAGTAAGATATATTAAGAATATATCTGGGCCGAGGCAGGCAGATCATGAGGTCAGGAGTTTGAGACCAGCCTGGCCAACACAGTGAAACCCCATCTCTACTAAAAACACAAAAATTAGCCGGGCGTGGTGGAACGTGCCTGCAGTCCTAGCTACACAGGACGCTGAGGCAGGAAAATCGCTTGAACCCGGGAGGTGGAGGCTGTGGAGCCAAGACTGCACAAATGCACTCCAGCCTGGGCAACAGAGCAAGACTCTTTCTCAAAAATAAAAATAAAAAAAAGAATGTATCTGGAGAAAGAATGTTTTACATTCTATTTTCATATTACAATAAATTCCCCCTAAAATGCAGACCTTGTTCCAAAGACCTATTTATAGGCTAATGACTTTGAAGACTACTAAAAAAAGTTTCTAAAAAAACTGTAGACTAGGCCGGGTGCGGTGGCTCACGCCTGTAATCCCAGCACTTTGGGAGGTCAAGAGATCGAGACCATACTGGCCAACATGGTGAAACCCCATCTCTACTAAAAAAATACAAAAATTAGCTGGGTGTGGTGGTACACGCCTGTAGCTCCAGCTACCTGGGAGGCTGAGGCAGAAGAACTGCTTGAACCCGGGAGGCAGAGGTTGCAGTGAGCCGAGATCGTGCCACTGCACTCTAGCAAAAAAAAAAAAGAAAGAAAGAAAGAAAAAAACCGTAGACTATAATTAGTTTGGGAAAAATAGATAATTTTTTTCAATATTTTTAAAAAGACAATTTACTAAGTAGTCTCATCTATTAAGTTGGTAAAATAAATTTCATCCAGTTATACATTTTGCCATAAGGGGTACAATACTTTATAACTCAATAATGATACCAAATGTGTTTAAAAGGCACAATATTAGTATGTCTTTAAAAAGTAAAACTATTAGTATGAAGCTGAAGAAATAATTGCATATGGATCAATTATTAACATATTAACATTCATAACGTTTCTCCAAAATAGTAAATATTTCCCTCATAAGAGGTAATGGCATGTTATTTCTCTCTTCTTCATGCCAACCTTTTTAACCACCTCAATGTCACCATTAAAAATACAGGATCTTGGCTGGGCACAGTGGCTCACACCTGTAATTCCAGCACTTTGAGAGGCCAAGGCAGGCAGATCACGATGTCAAGAGATCTTATTCTGTAAACACACTAATATAAACTATTATTTAGAAGTACAGAAAGACTTCCGGTAACAAAAAGACTAAGGATGTACAGAATACCAATTCAAGCAAGATTTCTCTGACAGAAGCAACAGAACTTGGCGACTACAGTAGCTCCCCTTATCTACAGTATTGTGTTACAGGATTATAGTTACCCATAGTCAACCATGGTCAGAAAACAGATGAGTACAGTACAATACGATATTTTGAGAGATAGAGACCACATTCTTGTAACTTTTATTATAGTATATTGTTATGACTGTTCTATCTTATCAGTTATTACTGTTAATCTTACTGTGCCTAATTTATGAATTAAACTTTATCATAGTTATGTACATACAGGAAAAAAGCATACACATAGAGTTTGGTACCATCCACAGTTTCAAGTATGCACTGGGGGTCTCTGGAAGGCATCCCACACAGAAAAGGGGGGAACTACTCTATTACGATGTGGGCAATAAGGAAGTGAAAGAGTTAAAGGATAAACCCTAGGTTCCTAGGAACTGGGTATGTGACACACAGTCAAACTGATTAGAAAAGAAACAAGTTTTCTTTGTTGAGAGAGGATGATGATGAGTTCAAGTTTTAGAAATGCTGAGTTTGAAGTGCCTACACAACACCCAATTAAATTGTCTAGCTGACAAATAGTCATCTATCTCTCGAGACAAATCTGGGCTAGAGAGTCATCCATTCAAAAAGTGGGACAGAGGACTCAGGGAGAAGATAAAGAGTAAGAGAAGGCCAGATTTTAAATACACTGACATTAAATCAACAGAGGAAATGGACACACTAATACACTAATAAGGTACAGAAAGATAGGAGGGAAACCAGGAGAGCTTGCCAAAAAGAGAAAGTAATATCAAGGAGAATGTGATAAGAAACCAGTTACCTTGCTAGATAAGAGAAGTACTGAGAAGTATCCTCTTGGATTTAGCAACAAAGTTACTGTTGACATTAGTGAGAAATTTCAGCAGGGGTGGTGAGGGTCAATTCCATAACTGGAATGTATTATTGGAAGGGGGAAAAATAAAGGAAGTCATTAGCTAATATTTTTAAGGAAATCAGCCTACCATGAGAAGCAAGCAGAGACTGTCATACAGAAAGTTTTATTAAAATGGATATAACTTGAGTATGTTCAAAATTTGTTGGTAAAGACGGAGATACTAAAAACGCAGAAGAGAAAGGAGATAAGCAAATAGCATGTGGGTCTGAGAAAGTGGGGGCCACTGGGATTCAGAGCAAAAGACAAATGATTAGCTTTAGACAGGAAGAGGAACATCTCTTTCATTGAAAAAATAAGAAAGGATGGAGCTGGATGCAGGCTGGTTAGCAGATGTGGTGGCAGGAAACCAAAGGCTTTCCTAAGTGTTGTGAAGTTGGAAGGACTGCACATTAAATGTGAAGGTGAGATGGCAGTGTCTGTGAGATCTCAGAAAAGCAGGGAATGGAATTTTTTTCCAGCAGTGCTCATAAGCCTCAATATAAACACTCCACTGAATCCATTCAAGGTTGAAATTTTGCCAGGCAAGTTTAACAGAAAGACAGTAAGACAAGAAAGTTGAAGCTGTTAGGAAATTATTGGTAGAAGTGATTGATGACAGCAGTATGGGCAGCTGAATGGGATAAAAATAAAATCCTTTTACTTTAAACACACACTTCTACTCATACTATGCCTTACTAACAAGGTTGAAACTATTATTTTCAAGTTTCATTTAGCTATTTTTGACAGCCTTAGTGGGCTTATCTTTCTTACAAAGACACAAAAATGAAAATATACTATGGGAATTTAAGTTACTTTCAATGACTAATATATTTAAGAAAATCCTGTTACGCCGGGTGCTGTCGCTCACGCCTGTAATCCCAGCATTTTGGGAGGCTGAGGCAGGAGGATCATGAGGTCAGGAGTTCAAGACTAGCCTGATCAACATGGTGAAACCCCATCTCTACTAAAAATACAAAAATTGACTAGGCGTGGTGGTGTTCGCCTGTAATCCCAATTATTCAGGAGGGTGAGGCAGGAGAAAGCCTTGAACCCAGGAGGCGGAGGTTGCAACAGATCACACCTCTGCACTCCAGCCTGGGCGACAGAGACTCCATCTCAAAAATAAAGAAAATCCTGTTGCAGGATTCTTACTATAGAGAAGTATTACATATCTCTACCCAGAATATCACAGTATTAATTATCACGAAAATACCTATAACTACAGCTTTCCCTTGAAATAAGAATAAAACAAAGAAAAAAATCAAAGTAATCAAGTAATTAGGCCAGGTGCAGTGGCTCATGCCTGTGATCCCAGGACTTTGGGAGGCCGATGTGGGCAGATCACTTGATTCCCCTGGCTAACACGGCGAAACCCCATCTCTACTAAAATCGCAAATATTGGGCACACCTGTAATCTCAGCTGTTTAGAAGGTTAAGGCAGGAGAATCCCTTGAACCCCAGAGGCGGGGGTTGCAGTGAGCCAAGACCGCGCCACTGCACTCCAGCCTGAGTGACAGACCGAGACTCTGTCTCAAAAAAAAAAAAAAAAAAAAACCCAAAGTAATCAGTAAAGAAAGAAATTTATTTTTTCTCAAATGGCATTACTCATAATCATCTCTGAAAATATATATCCAAGATAGTCTTGCACGTTTCCTGAGAGTAACTGGCACGTGGTTTCACTCGCTCCTTCATTCTCTGCTTTCATGACCTGAACGCTTGCAATGACTTTTCTAGCCCTCTGGACTCAATTCCAATATCCGTCTCATCTCTCCTCCAATACTGAAGTGATAATTTGTTCAAGATCCTGAACTTTTGAAGTTCCTCTTTCTGATCTTAAGTTTTGCATTCTACTTCTCTCACTTTATTCCTGCTGAACCTGCTTAGCCTTCCTGAATACTACCAGCCCCTTCATCATTTCTCTCTCCCTAAATCCATCAATCCCAATTCCTTACTCAAACCCAAACCCAAGTAAGTCATTCCAAAAACTGCCTTGCTAGCTAGCATCCTTCACTTACTTCCTCAACTACTTGCCCATTCTGTCAACTCAGTTCCGGACAGACCTGTTTTCTCTGCTACTGTTGTCAAATTATCAAAAAGTGGGGAAACAGTCAAAAAAAATAGCATTGATTGTGATCACTATTAAGGAATACTACACTCTACACACACATAAATACTTTTAAAATGTAAGTTTACTCCATGATTTAAGGCACTTTGTCTGTTTAGCACATTGTTGTATCTCTAGTACTTTTGTCATTGCATAACACGTTGCAGGGCATTCAAATTCATAAAAATGAAAGTATTGCTATGTATCTCCCACTAGCTTCTTGGTGGATTCTGTGGTGTCAATCTTACAGCCTTACTAGTTTCCCCAAGTCTCAAATCCACTTTCCTCCTTCAGAAACAAATGGCCAAATCTCCTATGGAAAAACCTAGGTCTTCCCATGTAAGTTAACTCAATTACCCTATATTTTTATTTCTCTTATCCACCATCTTTCTCCAATGTGCTAAAAAGAAATTTATTTTATAACTAATTTTATAATTATTTTTTATTTTACTGTGGCCTACCATACAGCAATCACTCTAGTATTAAGAACCCTAACACACACATTCACATGTGACCTTTCCTGAGTTCCATTTCTCTTGTCCTGTTTTGTTACAGTCTTCCAGTTAAAAGAAGGAAACCCACTGCAGATTATAATTAAGATATACATCTACCTATTTGTATTTTCTCATGAGAGTCTCATTTCACATCCTCAGAGGAGAGCTATAAAAATCTGCTTCTGAAGAAAGGAAGAATACACACTGATTTCTACAAAACTTTCAAAATGAACTTTCTTAAAATATTAAGAGTAGAATTAAATTCAGATTGAGGTTTTTTTAAAAGAGCAATTATTTCCAAAAGTTTTTAACAAACTCGTAATTCTTACCTTTTAGTCATTTTTCCAAACTGTTCTTCTCAATTATTTAACTTTCCCTAGTGAACTTACATTCTACAGCACTGACTTTATTCTGCTGAACAGAGAATACCTTTACATCACTTGCACATGAGAACACACTATGTGCTAAAACTAATGTTTAAAGTAACTTTATACCAGGAAAGGGAGATTGAAGTACAAAAAATAATAAAGCAATTCTAGACAACTAAACTTCGGTCAAGATATAAGAACTTCAAAAAGTAGAGTTCATGAACAGCCAATTAATAGGAATGTTGTACAAGAGAACCTGAGATTAGATGGATTTGGAAAGAGATGCTAACCAGTTACAGGACAAATTCGAAGGGGCTGAAAAACATTCTGTGAAGACAAAGAAATTTCAAACGGTACTGCATAAACCATTCTAGTATTTAATAGTTAGGAATAGCATGGTCTTTCCTAACAAAGGTACAAGGGCAGGCCAAAGCGGCATGACGAAAAGCAGAGCAAACAGGGCCCTGAACCCACAATATTTGTTTACTCAGCAGAGAGGGTCCTCAGCCATGCACTGTTATTTTGATAGCAGTCTCCACTATAAAGTCTTCTTTAACTCTGAATACACAAGATAGCAATACAGATAATGATGTCAAATTACCTGTTTAGAAGCTAGTTTTTGCAGCTCAGAAACTGCCCCTTTCCTGCTCCACACTTCAAAGCTGTTTCCTGCTTAGGATTAAAAATACGTGTCACTTAAGTAAGTTACTTACACCATGAAATATAGAACAAATACTACATTTTTGGTCTAAAATGTGTTTAGAAAGATCAATAGAAGGAAAAAAATATAATCAATATTTTAAATTCAAGTTACTTCCATTCTTATGGAAAATGTGATATACATAAATGCTTAAAAGCTCCAAACTTGTAAAATGTTACCGAACAGCAAGTGACATCTACTTCGTAATAGTATAACAAAGATGTTATACTATTATATAACATCTACCAATTATCCTTTACTAGTCTATGCCAAAGTTTACTCCTCTGACAGAGCTTCCTGTTAAACTATTTAACAACCTCGCGTATCCGATGATTTTAAAACGTTTGTTCATTTAAAAGCGAACTACTTTACTTCATAATATAAAATAACCTTACATAAATACTACGTTTACCTTCAGTTCAAAAACTGTATTATACTGTGTTCCCTGGCCCTCACCAGGAAGGTGCTAGAGAAAGAAAGGAGCAGGTGCGCCCGAGGCTCTCCAACACCCACTCCAGTAACCAGAGAACACCAGCAGGCGGAGTCTGAAAAGCGGTTATGCGGTTGGGGGTGGTAGGGGCGCCCAGAAAGCCCGCTTCTTCCAGCGCCCAAACATGAACCGTCACCCGTACGGCGCACAATACAGAGCTCAATCCAGCCAAAAAGGAAAAATTAAAACAAAATTAGACCAGGCGAGTTCCTAAGGAGTAGGCGGCAGGATGCAAAGTTGCACGCCCAGCTTACCCAGCGGGGCCTACTCCCCAAACGCCAGTTTCTGCGAAGCAAGCAACGTCTCCCCAATCCCACCTGGTATTTAAGTCTTTCCCGCTTCTAGGCCCAATTCTAACTAGATCTGCAGAAAGGGAGGAATAAGGGGCGAGAGGAGAGGCGTGGGGGAGTTACTCCATTAACATTCCCAGGAACGCCTCCCCGGCCCGTCGGCTCCCAGAGCACCAGAGACGGCGGAAATCCTGCAGCTCACAGCCCAACTCTTCAGAGTTGGGTCGCTCATCAGCCCTTCTGCACCCCAAACTCTAGAGCCCCACAGAATAAAACCTGAGGAAACGCGGAGATGGGGACTACGGCCAGCAAGGCCTGTTTCTCTGAGAACCTGACCCCGTGCCCCTGGCACCCAAACCAGAGCCCCCTCTTCGCTTCCTCCGCCTGCAAGGGGCATTCCCGGAGCCACCGGGACGCAGGGCGACCTCCCCAGCAGGGCCAGCAGGAGGAACAAGGAGGCAAGAAGGGGGTCCTGCAGTCGCCAACGCGTCCCGAGGTGCTCACCGGGGATCCCGGCGGTCAGTCCTAGGGGAGGGGGTGGACTGTCCGCCTCGGGGACTGGAAACCCGCGGCAAGAAGACCCGGGAGCCTAACGAGGAGGCGTGGGCCCGCGGCCAGACCCAATAGGGTCAAGTGTCCCAGAGCCGTTACTCTCCCGCCCCTGGGGCGCGCCGCCCTCGGTTGCCAGGGGCTGGGGACGCGCAGGCATTACCTGTACACGAAGCAGCCTCTCCCGTCAAGGGCGGAGCGGCGGTGAGCTCCCACGACCCGCCACCGGCAGCGGTCAGCCCTCGGAGACCGCAGCAGGGAGGCCCACACTTTCCCTGGCTGCCTCGGGCCCAATGGCCGCCTTCTCGACCTGAGCTACTCAGCACCAACCGCCGCACCCACCGCCATCTTAGGATCTCATTGTGGTGGGAGAAGAGGGGCGGGGGAACTGCAGAGGGGGCGACGCGCGGCGGGACATGCGCCGTCTCCTCGGCAACGGCCGCGCGGGGGCGAGAACTCGCCCGGGACGGGAGCCGCAGTGCGACTACGCGCTAGACTGCAATCATGTGACCCGCCGGAGTCTGTGTTATCGCTTCTGGCTCCTTAAGCCGAAAACGGATTACACGAACGAATCCCCCGGCCCAGGGACTACATATCCCAGAATGCCAACTCGACCTCGCGTTCTAACGCCTGCCCGTCACAGGTGGATGGACTACATATCCCAGCATGCTTTGCGCTTCCAGCGCTGATCGCGGAACTTGGGGCCCTAGGCCTATGCGGAAGTGGATTGATCCCCCTCAACCCGTGGTGAAAGAGCGGAGGCGCGATGCGGTTTTCCGTGGGGGTGTCAGCTCCAGCCCGTGCCAGAAAAAGGAGCCAAGACCAGGATCGCTCTCTGCTCTTTCCCCACCCACATCCTGGTTACGAAGAGATGGGAACAAAAGGACCCTTATAATCTAGTCCAGCTCCCTAATTTTACGTATGAGGGAGTTGATCCACGGAAATTAAACAGTTTGCCACGTCATGTGTAGCTACTGAGCAGGAGAATCATAAATGTTGATATTTAATGCCAGTTTCGGTTAATGTCCTTGTTCCTTAAAAGAACCAGATGATGATATTAATCCAAACTTGATTTCAGTAAATTTTATCTGAATTCTCTTTTTAATTTATACTCTTCTGTTAGCAGCTCTATTAAAATGAGTAAATTGTCAGGTTTCCCCTTTAAAAAAAATAAAGTGACAAGGCCTTCAATGTGACTGGAATGTTAAAACACCTGTCAGTTTCAGTTGTGTGCCAGGGCATTCTAGTTTTACACAGTTTATCAGATAACTTTTTAAGCAAAATAAAGGTAAAAAGAGGTGAAGAATCGCTTTCTGGGTTTTAACAACGAAAACAAATTGTTCTAATTATCAACAAAAATGGTTCTCGAAACAGTAGATCTGCATCTCACTACACAGTTCAAATAAAGCTCTTCCAACCCACTGCAATTTGCCACCCTAGCTTCAGTCGTGACTGCAATGATCGTTTGCACTAATACTCGTTTGTCACTCTTTGCTCATATTGTATGTGTCTATCGCTAAGTACTGAGGTAGTAAAAATATACTCCCTGCCCTTGAAGAGCTTATGTTTTAGTGAAGGATGGGGAAGTGGAGTGTGATGACTGCTGTGGGAGCTCAGAACACAAAGCCGCTAAACACTCAGGTGTTTACTGTGGGCCAGAATGCCCTATCTTAATTCTACCACCTTCTTCTAACATCTTGGACAAGTTACTTGCCTTTCTGAGCCTTAACTGCCCCACCTATGAAATGAGGGGGAGGGAATAATACTGCCTAACTTGAAGGGATTTTTTAAAAAATGTTCTTAGAGTTTATTTTATGCCAGGCACAGTGTAAAGCACTTCAGCTGTTGTGATTTTCTTAATCCTCACAGCTACCCTGAAGAGGCTGGTTCTGCAGCTGATCCATTTTAGCAATGAAAGAGTACGTAAATCAAACTTCTAGCATCTACAAGTGGTAGAGACTAGATTTAAACCGAGGTCTACATGCTTCTTTAAAGGTTTTTTTATTAATTAAATAAAATGCATATAAAAAACATTCGTATATGTTAAGGCCCAAAATATTAGCTATCATTATTTTGTTTTATACATACGTATTATTAGTAAACATATGTAGAAGCTGTTACCATTAAAACAATTCTAATAAATTCAAAAGCATGAAATTATAGTACCTATTAGTCATTATGTTGTCTGAATTTATGAAGTCCCAGAAGGTCAATACTATTGTTTGTTAGGAGGTAGGAGGAATTTGAGAAATGTTTACATTGAAAAGCGGTGCTTGAACTCAAATATGAGCATTACTGATCTTTGTAGGGGAACAAGGAAAGAAAAAAAACAAAAGCTATAAAATTATCCCTGGTTTTCAAAAATTTAACATCTAATTTTGGAAACAAGCTTTATAAAAATGAATCGATTTAGTATTAGTAATGTGTCACCATGGCAAACACATGATGTAGACACTGATTGCTTTAGTAATTTAGATGTTAAAAATAGGGATGTTTTGTCTCAGAGATAATGACAGCTCCAGGATTTACAGGTAGGATGAAATTAGGCACAGCAATCTGTGGAAATGTAGATAGGAAACAGAAGAATGGCCTTTAAGAGATAAACACTGAAACCACATTTCAGTTTTCCACATTCAGGAGAATAACATAACACATGTGTTAAGCATGCGGGGGTGGCCAGGCGTGGTGGCTCAAGCCTGTAATCTCAGTACTTTGGGAGGCCAAGGCAGGCAGATCACGAGGTCAGGAATTCAAGACCAGCCTGACCAACATAGTGAAACCCCACCTCCACTAAAAATACAAAATTTAGCCAGGTGTGGTGGTGCACGCCTGTAATCCCAGCTACTCAGGAGGCTGAGGCAGGAGAATCACTTGGAACCAGGAGGTGGAGGTTGCACTGAGCCAAGATCATGCTACTGCACTCCAGCCTAGCGGACAGAGTAAGTCTCCATCTCAAATAATAATAATAATTAATAAAATAAAAAATAAATATGCAGGGATGGAAGTTCCAAATGGCAGAATGATGTTCAAGGAGGTGGAATACACCAAGAACACAGAGCAGACATCCACAATAAGCAATTCGCAGCAAGCAGACCGGCTGGAGTAAATAATTTACTTGGGGTAAGTGATGAGGAGGTGAGAGAAGGCAAGGTTTATTACCAGGTTGGGGCCACACTATAGAAAGTCTTAACTACTTATCTAACGAGTTTGAGCTTTGTTCTTCAGGTAGTGGGAAACCATTTGAGACTTTGGAAGAGGTCAGTGCTATATTAAAATGATTATTTTAAGACTTCAGTCTAGTGGCAATGTTTTGTACAGACTAGGAAGAGAAGACAAGGAGAACAGGTGCTAACCTGTCATGAAAAAGGCTTAGCCTAAGGTAGCAGCAGAATGAATAAAGGGATTTAATTTTTAATTAGCATAAACTAAATCAGTTGTTGTGATGTGAAAATACTATTTCTGTTTCTTGATATTTGGTAGGACACTAACAACGTAGTACTTATAAGATAACATTGCCGGGCATGGTGTCTCACGCCCGTAATCCCAGCAGTTTAGGAGGCCAAGGCGGGTGGATCACGAGGTCAAGAGTTCGAGACCAGTCTGACCAACATCGTAAAACCCTGTCTCTACTAAATACACAAAAATTAGCCGGGAGTGGGGGCGAGGGCCTATAATCCCAGCTACTCAGGAGGTTGAGGCAGGAGAATTCCTTGAACCCGGGAGGCAGAGGTTGCAGCGATCTGAGGTCATGCCATTGTACTCCAGCCTGGGTGACAGAGCAAGACTCCATTTCAAAAAAATAACGGTGCTTGTTTATCTATTTACTTTGTATTTACTTTTTATCCTTGGAAAAACAACTTTTCTGCAATACCTAGTTTTAACCTGCAGATGGCAATAGAACTTAAAGGAAAAATCTTCAGTGACCAGTACACTCTAACCGGATGTTATTTATTATGTGATTTTTTGGTACATCCAAACGAATATATAACCTACACCGAATTATATAGTACAATAATGAGAACCGGGTGCATTGGCTTACGCCTGAAATCTCAGGTACTTGGAAGGCTGAAGCTGGAAGATCTTGAGGCCAGGAGCTCCAGACTAGCCTGAGCAACTTAAGGTAACTGTTTCTACACATACATACATGCATACATACATACATACATACACACATAAAATGAGCCAAACATTCAAGAGCCCACAATCTAACCTCAGAAATAGAATTTAATCAAGATGCATCCAGGCACGGTGGCTCATGCTTGTAATCCCAGCACTTTGGGAGGCCGAGGCAGTTGGATTGTTTGAGGTCAGGAGTTTGAGACAAGCCTGGCCAACATGGTGAAACCCCGCCTCTACTAAAAATACAAAAATTAGCCAGACATGGTGACACAAGCCTGTAAACTCAAGGAGGCTGAGGCAGGACAATATCACTTGAGCCCAGAAAGCAGAGGTTGCAGTGAGCTGAGATTGTGCCACTGCACTCCAGCCTGGTAACAGAAAGAGACTCTATCTCAAAAAAACAGAAAAAAGAATTTAAGATGTTTAAGGCCTACTCCTCGCCACACTTTTCTTCAAACTCTTTCTTCTTTGTAGACATAAATACTATCCTGAATTCAATGTTATCTTTCCTTCATTTTATTCCTATAACTATGGATATACCTAAATAATGTTTTATTTTGCTTGTTTTCAAGCTTTATATAAATGATATCATACTGAATATATGCTTGCTTGACTGATTTTTTCCTTCAACATTGTGTTTCTGTGATTCATCCATTTTAATGGGTATAAACACCAAATTTATTTTTTGTTTGTTTTTTTAATTATACTTTAAGTTCTTGGATATATGTGCAGAACATGCAGGTTTGTTACATAGGTATACATGTGCCATGATGGTTTGCTGCACCCATCAACCCATCACCTACATTAGGCATTTCTCCTAATGTTGTCCCGCCCTTAGCTAACACACGTGTTAAATATGCAGGGGGTGGCCGGCCGTGGTGGCTCATGCCTGTAATCCCAGCACTTTGGGAGGCTGAGGCAGGCAGATCCCCCCCACCCGACAGGCCCCAGTGTGTGATGTTCTCCTCCCTGAGTCCAAGTGTTCTTATTGTTCAACTCCCACTTATGAGTGAGAACATGCGGTATAAACACCAAATTTATTAAGAGCAGAAAAATACAACTTGGCTTTGTGGGTAACTAAGTGGAAGAAGAGATTGGTCAGTCCAAACACAGGATTAATTGGAGGCCTCTGACCTAGTTCTTACACCTTTTAGTTAAATTTTGGCACTGTTAACTTCTCTACCTTTTAATCGTGCCCAGAGTGTCTGAATCCTGGTACTATTGACAGTTTGGGCTGAGTAATTCTTGTGGGGGCTGTTCTGTGCATTGCAAGATGTTTAGCAACATCCCCGGCCTCTACGCCCTGTATACCTAGAGCAAACCCTTGCCCACTGTAAAATCCAAAAATGTCTCCTGAGATTGATTGCCAAGCATCCTCTGGAGTTTGGGAAGGGAGATTTTTCTTCCATAACGCTTTTGCTCAAAAACTTAAAAGTTGACATACATAATCTAATCAACCAGCCATTATATAATTATATCGACTAATTCTATCCTATCCACATTCATAAGTAATATATCAAGGCTCTTTTTTACCTTGCTCTGTTTTCCCTAGATCCAATTACCAGAACATCTCTCATTACTGCCTAGTTTAGATTCTTTATTATTAGATTTAAAAATAGCCAATTGCTGCTATTGACATACAATATTAACGTTTATAACAGTCTGAACTGCCCTTTCCTTCATAACCAATTTATGTCCTTTTCTTTCAAAATTACTCATTCAATAAATGTGACCCTTGTGATTCTGACAATTTCATCTAAATTTGCATTTCATCAGTTTTCACATGGCTTTACTTCTACAGAGTTGTGATTACTACATGATTCTTCCTATATTTTTCTTGTATGTATTTTTGGGGGGTTATATGTTTTTATGCCATCTTCTCTATTCACTGAAAATCTAATCAAAGCTGCAATCATGTAGTAAAGTCTTGTGTAAATTGCCTGTTTCCCAAGACACACCAAGTTGGAGAGGTTTAAACAAAGAGATATGAGTAACAATTTTTTAAAACTACAAGGAAAATAATCTATATCTTTTTCCTTGTTTCCCACCAACCCTATAGCAAAATAGTTAAACCAGAACTAAATAACTAGATATATGTTGGTAATTAAGTAGAAAAATTACATAATTAGGTGAGAGAGTTCCAAAAATACAGAATTATGGGTTGTTACGGATTTTGTTTCCTAATTCATAGGAAAAATGTTACAAAGGCATGAAAATTAGACCTCAGTTTTTACTTTAAAAACACTGTTAGTCAAAACAAAATGATGCAAAATAAAGACTCACAATTGTTATGGTTATACGTAGTAATCTGGAGTGACTTTATAAAATATGGCCTCTGGGTGAAATAAGTCTTTATTTACAGAAATAAGGAGAGCTTCAGGTGACAAGTGGATTTATAATATGCATCCATATGGACTAGCAGAGGCATATGAGGCACAACTGGGGTTGCAATGATCCACATTAAATTCACGCCATTATGTAGGAAAGTGACAGCTATGTATATTATAATTTTATATTTTATCATAAAAAGGCTTCCACATTGCATTTCTCCTTCCATGAGAAAGATCCCAAAGTCAAGGGAGAACTAGAAAAACATGTATGAACTCAGATTAACCAGGTAAGAGAGAATGCCCTCTCTTTACCAGAAGAGTACTAAATAATCTCCAGGGCTAAAAACCAAGGATGTTTGATGGCGGGCTGGACTGTCCAAGACTCTCCCTGATCTAGATAAGGAAACAAGTAAAACACTGAGAATAGGTGAAACACACTGGTATAGAGCAGGGGTTGATCAAACCTTTTCTGTAAAGGACCAGATATTAAATATTTTCAGCATTGTATGCTATATAGTCTGTTTCAATTTGTCAACTCTGGTTGCAGAATGAAAGCAGCTATAGACCAGTATATAAACAAATGAGCATGCCTATATTCCAATAAAACTTTATTTGGAGACACTGAAATTTAGATTTTATGTAATTTTCACATGTCACAAAATTTTGATCTATTTGTGATTTTATTTCAAGTACTTAAAAATATAAAAATGGATCATGTGTCCAGTTTAGACTGTGGGCAATATGACAGTTGGCTGGCCTCTGATATAGAGCACTAAACTCTTATATTCTTAGATAATTAATGTTAGGTCAGAGAAGAACTTAGCAATAGAAAAAAATACAGTTTCATTACTTTACAGGATGGTTATTTTATGAGTACTACTTCGAACCAGTAGAAAGGGGAGGTTATAAATCCAGTGTAACTGAACGATATTTGTAGTATGAGTTAGTACCATATATTTTCTTTTATACTTGATTTTGTTTTTCCCCAGGCAGAATAGATGTAGGCATGCATTTCCTTTGAGAATTGTCACAGCCAGCAATACTAGAAACAACAAATGAAAAAATATTGAGATCGGTCAGAGCAGTTCCCACTCCTCACAATTTGCCTGGGTGGAAAGAGGATGACTTGGTGGGAAATCAAAAGAATGGGTTGTTTTCCCTTGGATTGCTGAAAAGGAAGAGGGGGAAGGTGGAGCAGCAATCTGTGTAGTCCCTGAGGCTGAGGTCCCTGTGACTAGAGCAAGAACTGACAGTTGTTGTGACATTATACAAACTTTACACCACCCCAAACCCCAGAAATCATATGCAATCCTCAGACTGGAGAGAGATTCTAAATTCTGATATGATGCTGAAATGAGTGGAGAATTCGATTTCTCTGAGCCCATAGAATGGAGCCTTGAAATTCAATTAGAAAACAGCATTACAGTTATTTCACATGTAAACTGTCATAAAACACATACCCGCTTTACTTACATAGTACTAATATCGGTTACCTGAATGCTCTCAAGCCTTGAAATTGGTGGGGAAACCATGTTTCCATCACATCTACAGGGGGAAATCTGACCTCACTTGGCAACACCTTCCAGGGTCTTTGGAAGTAATGTTTTTCTATCATTTTCTGCTTGTACTAAATTATTGTGATTTCTCTCAAGTCTAGCCTCTTTTGACTATTCTTTTTCTCCACTCTACATCATTTCCAAAGCAGAACATAGCCTCTTTCCCTTTTGTCAAAATGCCACAGGTACAAGGCATCTCTGCACAGTAGATTCTCACTGAAGATTCAGCGTTAACCAAGGAAGGCAGGGGAAGAGAAGAATAATTTAGGCTGCAGCAAACCCCTTAAAACTGACTATTTACAGATTTTTGCTCTTGGAAGATTCTTAGTCATAGCCCAGAATGTCTCCCTGGCTGCCTCTTGCTCAGCTCCCTGGCATCTTGATGCATTCCTTCTTCACATCCTCCTCCCCATTCTTACCTCATTCACTCCTTCCTTTTACACACCTTTCCTCTTGGGTTACCTAAGGCCATCCATCATTATCTTCTACAGCAATGATTCCACTTCTGATCTGGTAAAAGCTTCTCATAGATTGTGTGTGTGCATGTGTGTGTGTGTGTTAGATGAGAGAGCTGTAGAGGATTGGGAAGATGTGGCAATAAAGATTCTCCTGGTAATGTTATGCTCCAAGGTCAGGTTGCCCTCAGTGGCTTGAGCTTGCACTCTGCTTCTTTCTTCCAGACTTCACCTCTGATTTATATAGATCCCTGCACAGGCTGGAATTATGTTCTAAGGCTGGGAACCCCACAGCCTCTGCATAAAGCCAACAAAGCCCACAGCAAATGGATAAGACCCTGCTTCTAGAACAATCTACTTCAAGTCAAATTGTGGCATATATGACGTTAAGCAAGTTGCTTGCTCTCTTTATGTCTCAGTCACCTCATTGGGAAAATTGGAATTAAAAATAATAATACATATCTCAAAGGGCTACTGTGGGGATTACATGAATTAATACATAGGAAGCGTTCAGAGAGTGCCTGGTTCATAGTAAGTGATTTCTAAACGTTAACACTTACCTAAGTTTACAGAGAAGGCTCTGTGCCAATATTGAGTTGGACTACAGGGTTTCGGGATCCATTCCCACACTCAGATTTTAACCACTGACTTCACAGAACTCACAGCATGCCAGGTTGGCTGGCTCATGATGCCTTTAGCCATTGGGACTACCTGAGCAGCTTCTGGATACTGACGCTGGGACTAGCTAGATCACCACATAAAAAAAATCGGGCTCTCTCCTCCCACCACCCAAGATGCTGAAAGGAAAAAAGGCCAAGGGGAGGAAGGTGGCTCTGGCTCCTGCCATCGTGAAGAAGCAGGAGGCCAAGAAAGGGGTGAATCCCCTGTTTGAGAAAAGGCCTAAGAATTTTGGCATTGGACAGGACGTCCAGCCCAAAAGAGACCTCACCCGCTTTGTGAAGTGGCCCCGCTATGACAGGTTGCAGTGACAGAGAACCATCTTCTATAAGTGCAGTAAAGTGCCCCCTGCGATGAACCAGTTCACCCAGACCCGGGACCGCCAAACAGCTACTCAGCTACTTAAGCTGGCCCATAAGTACAGACCAGAGACAAAGCAAGGGAAGAAGCAGAGGCTGTTGGCTCGGGCCGAGAAGAAAGCTACTGGCAAAGGGGACGTCCCCACTAAGAGACTACCTGTCCTTCGAGCAGGAGTTAACGTTGTCACCACCTTGATGGAGAACAAGAAAGCTCAGCTGGTGGTGATTGCATACGACATGGATGCCATCGAGCTGCCTGTCTTCTTGCCTGCCTTGTGTCATAAAATGGGGGTCCCTCAGGGAAAATGTGGCACATACACACCATGGAATACTATGCGGCCATAAGAAACAATGAGTTCATGTCCTTTGTAGGGACATGGATGAACCTGGAAACCATCATCCTCAGCAAACTGACACAAGAACAGAAAATCAAACACCACATGTTGTCACTCACAGGTGGGTGTTGAGCAGTGAGAACACATGGACACACGGAGGGGATCATCACATACTGGGGTCTGTCGGGGGGAAATAGGGGAGGGACAGCGGGGGGTGGGGAGTTGGGGAGAGATAGCATGGGGAGAAATGCCAGATATAGGTGATGGGGAGGAAGGCAGCAAATCACACTGCCATATGTGTACCTATGCAACAATCTTGCATGTTCTTCACATGTACCCCAACACCTAAAATGCAATAAAAAAAATGGGGGTCCCTTACTTCATCATCAAGGGGAAGGCAAGACTGAGACGTCTAGTCCACAGGAAGACCTGCACCACTGTCGCCTTTACACAAGTTAACTCGGAAGACAAAGGCTCTTTGGCTAAGCTGGTGAAAGCTATCAGGACGAATTACGACAGATACGATGAGATCTGCCGTCAATGGGGAGGCAATGCCCTGGGTCCCAAGTATGTGGCTCGCATCGCCAAGCTCAAAAAGGCAAAAGCTAAAGAACCTGCCACTAAACTGGGTTAAATGTACACTGTTGAGTTTTCTGTACATAAAAATAATTAAAATAATACAAATTTTCCTTCAAAAAAAAAAAAGAAATTGAGTTTGATTTTGTTGATTGTTGACTTGACGAAGAAATTCCAAGCCTTTTTAAATAGAGAAGTAGTGTGATCTTTTTTGCGTCAGGATAATGGTTTATACTCTGTAGGAGATGGTCTGCATGGGGAAGAAACTGGAAGTAGACTGATCAACTAAGAGAGAGAGAGCAGTAGATTATGCCAAGGTGATGGAGACATAAATTAAGGTGGCAGCGGCAATGGGGCTGATGAAGAGAGTTTGGCATTTAGAAGGTAGAATCAGCAGAACTTATTGACTAACTGGAAATGCAGGACGAGGAGGAGGAATGTTTTCTGATAATCCCAATATTTGGGAGTGGGTAAGAGTAAATGGTGGTTTTGCCAACTCACTATGTTCTTTAGAAGGCAAGCCTTTCCTCCCAAGGGGAGGGAAGAGAAAGAGAAAAGACTATAGTAAGTTTAGTCTGAGCTAGCAGGCTATTGGACAAACGCTTCTGGAGTTACAGAGAGAAGCAACAGCTGGAATGAAATATCTGGGAGTTGTTAAACACTAACATTCAACGGACCAACAAGGAAAGAATACTCCATAAAGGAAAGATAGAAAACTTGGAGGATACCCAGAGAACTAAGGGGGACTGGTTTTATAAAAGCCTGTCTAAGAAGAAGTTTTGAGAAAGAAGGAGCAGCCTGAGAATTCAATGAGAAACTGCCGTGAGGAGTCTTGTGGCGTTACTGTGAGCAGCTGCAGTTGCAGTAGAGATGTCAGAAGCACTGGCTTTCATTGAGGAGTTTATGGAAAGAGAGACCGTGGGATCAATGAGTGTGGACTGTCTTCTTAAAAAAAATAAGCATAGTTGAAATGGAGAGAAATAAGAAAGTTGCTAGAGGCAGGGATAAGGGAGGTTTTAATTTTCTAGGTTTTAATAAACTTGGGCTTGTTCGTAGAGTGAAAAGGGGAAATGACCGTGGAAGGAAAGGGTGAAGATAAAAGTGAGAAAGTGGAAGGTAATCAATCACCTAGCTCTAAAGAAAGGAGGAGCTGGGGATTCAGAGAACAGGTGGAAGGATTACATTAAAACAAGTGGAATCAATACCACAGAAGCAACACTGAAGCAATAAGGGCCTGGGGTTGGTAGATGTTCTAAGGCTGAGAACCCCACAGCCTCAGCGTAAAGCTAACAAAGCCCATAGCAAATGGATAAGACCCTGCTTCTAGAACAGTCTGCTTCAAGTTAAGTCGTGGCATATATGACGGTAAGCAAGTTGCTTCATCTCTTTATGTCTTAGTCACTTCATTGCGAAAATGGGAATTAAAAATAATAATATATATCTCAAAGGGCTACTGTGGGGATTACATGAATTAATACATAGGAAGCGTTCAGAGAGTGGCTCGTAGTAAGTGATTTCTAAATGTTAATACTTATTTATGTTTACAGAGAAGGCTCTGTGCCAATATTGAGTTGGACTACAGGGTTTCAGGATCTGTTACCACACTCAGATCTCTTGCCACGTGAGAGGAACATTCTGATGTGGGGCTCTCAGAGGTTTCAGTAGGTTGGACCCTCAGTGGTCTATGACTGTACCCCACTCATTAGATACTTTTCAGCTTTCCTCCCTGTTCCATCTCACTTGACCACTCCCTTGTTTATGCTCCCTGGAATCACTCCCAAATCAACTACTTGTATCCGAATCTTTGTTCGAGACTCTGCTTTCAACCCAATTTAAATAGTTGTTGAGTAGGAACTTTATCCCAGACTTCGTGAATCCAGGTCTTAAGAGTTTTCAGACAAATCATACTATTTCCTTTTACTTTGCCTCTTGCCAAACTGGGTACATGCCATTTCCCAAACACAAGTCCTTTTTACTTCTAAGTCTTTGTCCACACCAGTAGTATGACATTATTAGATTGAGCAGCAAAGGATAGAGATCTTCTGAAGACCCATGTATGCAAATAGCAGTAGCTGTCTGCCCAGCTTCATTCTCTTTGTCTTGCGTGTGGATATCCAGTTGTCATAGCACCATGTGTTGACAAAACTATTCTTTCCTCATCGAATTGTCTTGACATCTTTGTTGACAATCAATCCACTGTACATGTGACGGTTTATTTCTAGTCTCAATTCTATTTCATTGCTCTCTGTCTATCCTTATGCCAGTATCACAATTCCTTGATCACTACAGCTTTGCCATTAGTTTTGAGATCCAAGAGTGTGAGTCATCTAATTTTATTTTTTTCAAGATTGTTTTAAAAGTATTGTTTTTAATTGGCATAGACAATTTACATTTAGGGCAATTACTATTTGGATTTATATATGCCCACATTATATCAGTCAATCAGAAAAGGAAAGTTGGGAAATCAAAAAATCACAAACCAGTCCTCTTGAAGCAGTGACACAGATGGAGAGGTTAGAGCTTACAGGGAAAATAGGAAGCCAGTCATGTGCAGCTACGCTGAGCAGGATTGGCAAGGCAGCTGGTGAGGTCTGCAGCTAGTGGCAACTGTAGTTTGCTTTTCATTTTCTTTATTACAGTCTTAGTGTCTTGCGCAGCTTAATTACTGATCGTGTCAAGCTTTCACTTCTCTTCACAATCTGGTCCCTCAAGCTTGGCCGCCTCAGTAACTGTCTCATGCCTTCATATACATTTTTATTATATTTTATCTACTTTTCCATTTTCTGGGTAGCAATTTTGTTCTGCTACAAGGTCTTCCATTGCAGATTAAAGAAGTTCCTTTCAGCTTTTTTTTACTGAAATGTACAATTCTTGTGCTAAAGCATGGATAAATTTGGGAATTTTAGTAAAATTATTTTAGAAGTGTATTATCTGCATCAACATTCACTGCTTCCCCATTCCACAAATAGTTCTACATTATTAAGAATAATGTCGGGACTATTTAATTCATTCTGTAATGAATGAAGCAGCAGGCTAAGCATGGTGGCTTCCTCATCTAACATAGGAATTACCTTTATAAAATGATTTATTAATTATCTTTGTGTGTACATTGCTGCCTCACTCTTTTTTTCGAAACAAGGTCTCACTCTGTTGCCCAGGCTGGAGTTCAATGACGTGATCTTGGCTCACTGCAACCTCCTCCTCCCAGCTTCAAGTGATACTCCTGCCTCAGCCTCCTGAGTAGTTGGGATTATAGGCACCCACCACCACACCCAGATAATTTTTATATACTTAGTGGAGGTGGGGTTCCACCATGTTAGCTAGGCTGGTATTGAACTCCTGACCTCAAGTGATCCACTTGCCTTGGCCTCCCAAAGTGCTGGGATTACAAGTGTAAGCCACCACATCCAGGCCGCTGCCTCATTCTTTACAGAATGAATTAAACAGTCATAACGTTGTTTCAAGACAGAAGGAAAATTTATTGCAAATTTTCTGTGTATCAAGCATTGTCATAAGCACTTCACGTAAGTTATCAAGTTTGACCAAGTTACCAATTTTGAATCTTTACATTATATGCTGCTACAGATAGGCAATATTATTCCATGCATAATAAAAATATCTGAGCTTCTATTGAATGGTGTGCATATGCTGGGTGCTATGGATACTGAAATAAGAAAAGCCCCCAATCTCCCTGGAATGAGAGGAGAAGCTCCACTACCCAATATAGTGATGTGTGATAAAAGGAAAGAATATACATAGGAGAACATCTAGCCTTGGTGGATGGCTAGGAGAAGGGCTGGTGGCTAAGTAGGGCTTATTTCATTTAGAAAAGATACATGGAAATTAGAATAGGCAAATAAAAAGGTAACAACTATCTACGTCACAGCAATGGAACAGGACACATGTAATATGGCTGATTCGTTAGTGAAAGAGTCACGGGAGATGAGATCTTAGGCCTGCTTGCCAAGCATCTTTATTGAGTCAGGTAATCTTCCATTAAACTGGATAGATCCCCCACTTTCATTTCTCTTGAAATTTCTTAATTTTGTAGCAGGAGGATGGCACATACTGTGGAGATTTCCTTGCTCACAACAGATTCCCCCAGTAGCCATATTTGTCAAGAATCTGTGGGCCAGGGAGTAGAGGTGTGGCCTCAGTGCATGGGTACCACAGTTCTAGGTGTACACTGAAATACAGATGACTGGGCCAATTGGATTCTCCCTCTTAGGGCTGTAAGATTTGTCTGGAAAGACACAAAGGCCAAAATTCCCCTGAAACTAAAACATTTTAAGGGCTGCACACTACAGAATAAATCCAAGAACTCGTATTCGAGAGATTTTTGGAGCTGTCCTTATTCTGCCTTCCCTTGGCTTGTATCAGTCTGTCATTGATTCCATTATTTACCTCAGTCAGTATCCCTCCACAAATCCAATTATTTTTGCTCTAGATGGCTGAAGTTTATTTCTTTAGATTATAAACAACAACAACAAAAACTAGTATGGGTGTATGAGTCTGAAATGGGGCCTCAATATTTCAGAATCTTTGATTGCTGGAGTCAAGCACACAATGTCTATTCTAAAACTTCTAGAATTTTTCCACAATGTCTCTGAGGGAGAATCAGTTCACAAACACTCCAATCTTAGAGGAATCACTCTGTGGTATACTCTTGGTCATGCATATGGGAGTTGGGTGCCTAGCCTTTGTTTTTGAGGGAGTTCTAGTTATTGGCAAAGTCATCCAAGTGCAAATATAATTTTTTTTTTTTTGAGGCAGAGTCTTGCTCTATTGTCCAGGCTGGAGTGCAGTGGTGCAATCTCGGTTCACTGCAACCTCTGCCTCCCAGGTTTAAGCTATTCTCCTGCCTCAGCCTCCCAAATAGCTGAGACTACAGGCATGTGCCACCGTGCCTGGCTAATTTTTTGTATTTTTACTAGAGACTGGGTTTCACCATGCTGGCCAGGATGGTCTTGCTCTCCTGACCTCATGATACACCCGCCTCAGCCTCCCAAAATGCTGGGATTACAGGTGTGAACCACGACGCCCGGCCCACAAAGTTTTAAACGTAAATTTTAAAGGTTTTACACGCCAGGTTCTAATCCCAAATGCATATGCAGAAAAATAAGTTGTCCATAATAAACTAAATATGGGCCAACCAACAAACTAATCAGAATGTATAATCGTATACAATGAATTTTTTTTTTGTCTCTCAACGTAATGTATAGTTACTTTGAAACGCGAGCAGGAAACCATATCTCAGGGAATTATATTTAGATTATCTTCCTTTTTCTAAGAAATAAAAACAGAGAAAGAAAGAAAAAATGTAAATTCAAACGTGCAAATATATTTTCATCAAATGTCTATTTTAACATTTTCTACTAGAGTCTAGAAATTTTGTCAGAATAGCTTGCAACCCTGAGGATTCTACTTTCAGATATTGTCATAGTGGTAGGAATCACATATCTTCCAATAAGTTGAATGATATTTCATGAAGAGAGAATATTTTAAGAATCTAAAAACTGGAGAAAAGAGGCACATATAGAGATTGGATTTAGGTATCAGGATGAAAAGATATTTTGCAAATTCATCAAAAAAAGGCAGATGCATCATGACTGAGAAGAGAATAAAAGCAAGTATCTTGTGTTCCTTTCCATTTTCCTTGTTCTTAAAAGCATATTTTAAAATGTGGCTTTACTTAGCAAGAACTCTTCTCTTTTCTCCCCACATATTTTTATAAAATATAGCTAAATTTCTTCATGTGTTACCAGTAAAAAAAATCTGTTTTCTATTAGAATTCAATGTGTATTTGGTTGAAATTGTTTTTTTAATAACATGTGACCTTCTGCAAAGATTCTTCTTAAATGAGATGTTGTTATTCAGAAGCATAAAATAAACGCAAGTCCACAGTCTTTGCATACACACAGGAAGAAAAACAAACATTCTTTAGCAAGAACACTTTTCATTCTTCGTGGCAGAAAAAAAAAATTAGAAAACATCTTCTGCACTTTTCCTGCTAGGCAACTAATTTAAAATCAGTTTGATAATCAGAGGGGAAAAAATCCAAACACATAGGTGAGAAATCTCTGAAAAGACGAGTAGTGAATAAGCGTTTCATTTTATCTTAACTAGTATGCAGGGGAGGACACAGGTTGTGGGGAACCTGAAGCTGCACATTTTGGGGGAATCTGTCAAATGTCTATCGGTATTACTTTTTATATGCTTCATGTAGCAGGCCTAGAGGGTAAGTAGTCCAGATGTGAGCCAAAGAACAGAGGGCTCTGGGAAGAAACAATAGTGCAGTGAGAAAATTCCTTCTGTGACATTCAGTTTTCCTGACTGGGAGCCTCAGAGTTACAGTCAAAGTTCAATGAGAGAAGCAGAACTTCTTGGATAAATTAGGGATCTGACTTAATACAATTTTGGGAGCTCGTTAAGCACTCTGAAAGGCAGCTGTCTCCGCGGATGATGACGTAGCTTGAAGTACGAACCGCCGGAAAGTGAGAACGTAGAACGTAGATGAACGTAATAGGAGCGGGAGCTGGAATCTATGAGCACAGACTGAAACCTATGTCGTTCTCTTTGCCTCTGACCATAGTTGTGGGTGTCCTACAGAATCCAGACCATTTGTTTTGTGCTAAAGGAGGCTCCACATTATATCGAAAGGAAAGTGAAACAGCTAGAGGCTTAGCTACTATCTTAAAGCGAACGAGATACGTGACAGTGTGGGGGAGCTACAAAGATGGCTGCCATCTCCTTTCTGCCAGCCGGGGGCTCCTAATGGAAAACATACGACAAAAGGAATTCTGGGAAGTGTAGTTCCGCCTACCCAAGTTGACACGTTACAAAGCGCCTCTTTTTTATTGGTTTCTTTTCCTCGTCTTTGTCTTTATCCACCTTTACCCTTATATTTGTAGTTCATGTTGTCAGAATCTTTCCCAAGAAGTGTGTGTGAAGGTGGAACTATTTCTTGAGCATCTATTAATTTAAACTTTCCACTCGTTACATCAACAATGTAATATTTAGGATGACTCACTAGTAAAATTGGTTTAGTTTTATTAATTTTAAAATGCTTCTCTATGGAAATTTTTCAGACCTATTTTATGTGCAAATAAATTTTCTAGTTTTTCAGGGCTCTGCCTGAGATGATATCCAAACCAACATTTTAGGAAGAAATTTGATTACCTCCACCTGAGGAGGCTTTGCTAGTTGTGTGGAATGAAGACTATTCTTAACAATCTCTTTCCTTGATAGGTACAATACATTCCATTCTAAATATTTGAATAAAAGGCACATTTGAAGTTTAAAATGTTATCATTGTAGTCAGAGCATGTTTTATAAGTCCCATAAAAGGGTGCCTCCTGAAGTGGGAGTCAAGTTTGGAAAATATAACCATCATAAATTTATGCTGGTAGAATACAGTCAAGGATATAAGATCCGTTGTCTGAGTCTAGTTCCTCACGCAGCCTTAAGCAGACATGTTCCTAGCTGCAAGCTTAGGTGGACTGGAGGCAGGGAGATCTGGAATTGTACCTTCCCACGGGGGCGGGGTCAAGTATCAAATAGTGGACAGGTGATCAATCCAGCAGGCATAATACAGGGTTCAGAGGGTTTGGATGAAAACTGTGCTGTAAGTGATGTACTAATTGAAGAGTTCTCTGAATAAGACCTTTCAAAAGGAGAAGGGAAAAAAATTGACAGTATTCCTTTAATCTGTTTGGGAGCCTAATCAGCCTGATCTTGGTGGGACTGTACCTGTTGTCCTATTATATAGCGTTCTTTTCTTACTTCTTTCAGCCAGTGATCTCAGGTCTCATTCTCATTTTATAGCTTTGGTACTGTTGTACAAAGTCACAACTTTTTCCTCTTCTTTTTTTCTTTCTTTCTCTTTCTTTCTTTCTCTCTTTCTCTCTTTCTCTCTCTCTCTCTTTCTCTCTCTTTCTCTTTCTCTCCTTCCTTTCTTCCTTTCTTCCTTCCTTCCTTCAAAACAAAGTCTCACTCTGTAGCCCAGGCTGGCATGTAGTGGCATGATCTCTGCTCACTGCAACCTCTGCCTCCTGGGTTCAAGTGATTCTTCTGTCTCAGCCTCCCAAGTAGCTGGGATTACAGATGCCCACCACCATGCCTGGATAATTTTTGTGTTTTTAGTGAAGACTAAAAATACATGGGGTTTCACCACGTTGACCAGGCTGGTCTCGAACTCCTGACCTTAGGTGATCCATCTGCCTGAGCCTCCCCAGTAGCTGGGACTACAGATGCCCACCACCATGCCTGGATAATTTTTGTGTTTTTAGTGAAGACTAAAAATACATAGGGTGTCACCATGTTGGCCAGGCTGGTCTCAAACTCCTGACCTCAGGTGATCCACCTGCCTCAGCCTCCCAAAGTGCTGGGATTACAGAAGTGAGCCCCAGCACCCGGCCATAATTTTGATCTTTCATCATGTTATGGCAGTACATCCATGGACTAAAGGAATAATATTACTCCAAGAAAATCTGGCTTTTGGAATTTCTCCACAAAATATTGGCCCTAGAGTCGATTTTTACTGTGTGATTAGCTTTTGCGAGTTTCTCCTGTGGCAATGATGCCAGCCATGTCCCCAAAAGACAGCATAGCCTACCTTTATTAGAGAAGAGCACAGATTCTGAGCAGGATTGCCTTTGAGTCCAACTCCACTTCTTGTTAGCTGTGTGACCTCGTGGAATTCACTTAAACCTCTGTGCCTTGGTTTCCTGATTTGTGAAATGGAGATCATTAACAGTACCTACTCATAAGGCTGTGTGGCTGAGCCAGTTGATATAATTACCATGTTTAGCACATGATAAGTGTACTACGTGTTAGCTGCTGTTAATATTATGTCCCTCCAGTGAGGAATGAACACAAGGCTAAATTATTGCTTGAATGGAGAGAAAGCAAAAGGCATACAAGAAGGAAAGACAGATTTGTATTTCAAAATATATCATCTTACCACAGAGGTAATTATCGAATTAACTAAATAATTCCATATTTTTGCTTTTGAAATTTGACATTAGCATCTTGAATTCTCTACAATTATGAGTGTATAATTTCCACTTCTTCTGTGTGTGTGCAAATCAGTTCAGCCTAACTGGCTTTTTTTCTTCTTCTTCTTTCCAGTAAATCAGCAGGATTACCTTTCCCTTAATAATCTTTAAAATGTCTGAGTGAAGGACAGGAAAATCTTTAATGGGAAGGCCAAACATCATCAGGGCTTGAGTCAAGTAAATAACAAAGAACAGAAAGAAAACACAACTCTGGTATTTTACTGGAATCTGAGTGAATAAATAGGGACCACAGAACAAATGGCAAACAGCTGCTTGAGTTACATCAGAAGGAAAGAAGAAATGATGAACATGGATTTCCAATACGAAACTGTTACACAATATGATTAATGAAGCTAACAAGCACCTATTACACATTAGAAAATCTTCCAGAGAATTTTAAAACAAAAGGAACAACCTGTCCAGAGTATAATTGACGCTTCTAGTTAAATTTCACAATTTTGCACCTCAGGCAATACTTTTGTTTTTCTTAGAGAGCAAATAAACTGACCATTTCATCTTGGCAATTATTAACCTGCTTTTTTTTTTTATAACTAGGAAAAATTTGGCTTATCTCCATATTTTAGTTGAGATGACATTTTAATTCATATATTTATATGTAAAATGTTATTATGTTAATGCTGAATACAAAGCAAAATTTTAGCTGAACTTTGGTTTTACTTAATCTTTAATGAAACATTATTGAAGGAAAAGTACAAAAACTCTCTGAATGAATATAATAATAAGTTTAAAAATATATTTTTTATAAAGATATATTATTGGATCTTTCACAAAAAGTCATTCAAATGGGGAAAAAAGAAAAATATCAGAGTGTTGAGATTTGCCCTTGAATCTCCTCTTTTAGTGTTCTTTCAGTTAAACCAATCTCCACGTTTGTTCCTGGATTGAAGCCAGAATCAACATTGTTCCTATATCTAATCAAATAATGGAGAAATAATTACAAATTCTGAATGCAGTTAGAGGATCCTGGGAAGCAAGGTTTCTGGACGGAGCCTGAGCTGGGCCTCTGACTCATTTTTGACTTTAGGCAAGTTATTTAATGTCTCCGCATTTTTGACATGCTTGAAATAATGCTAATTTATTCCACAGGTATCATAATAACCAAAACTCAAGTAATAGCCATTAGCTTTTGCGAGAAGTCAGGTTGACTAGCAAGCAGTCTGCTTCTGCAACTTGGAGTAGAGATTTAGAATTATGTATCTTTTCTATTTCCTTTATATTTTGAATGAATTGTATGGGAGTTTGATGCAAATGACAGGTTTGCAGTTTCACTGTAAAATATTAAAAATAAAATGGACCATATGACAATTTTCACTTCAGAAGTAAAAACTTCAGAAACGTTTTTCTTTATTTCATTTATTGGAGGATCAAATGTGTTTAGCTTTTTAAGACTTTCAGGGAGTATAAATTCTTAAGAAAAATACAAAGTCACAGTTATAGTCCATTTTCAGAAAAAGGACAAAAATTGGAAGGAAATAGCTTAAAAGGAGTCTCTAAGCTCTTGCTAATGGGTAAATTTTTAACTCACTGTCTTACATTAAGGTTATAGTCCATTTGTGAATGCTAACTTATTAAACAGACTTCCTTCAATAACTTTTTCCTTCCTTTTTGTTTCTTTTATGTATCTTTTTATAATGGCTTGCTTAAAACATACATTTTGAAATGTTTACATGCTACTAATGTACTTTTGTAATTGTTTTTCAAAATTACATATTACCTGTTGAAGTTTTCATTTACAAATTCAATATGTTTGTCTTTAAATTTAATGCAGTGTAATTAATTAAATCATTTTTAAAATGTAGTGGGGAAGAAATTAGAATTTAGAGCATTAAATTATTTTAATTCTAAATTAAATTTAAATTTCTAAATTCTAATTTCTAGCATTAAAATAATTTAATTCTTCTCCAAAGAACAGCCATTGGAGAACAATTTTAATTTTATAATAATTAAAAGTTTTGAAACTGCCTAAAGCAAAAATATTATAAAAGAAATAAACTAATTGTGCAGTAAATAAACAGAATAATTTGATACAACTTTACTGTAAACCAGAAGTGCAGAATAAATAGTGGTTTACTATAAGGAATGATGGAGACCAGAGTTTCAAAGCAAGTTTCTTAATACCTAGCATTTCTTTAATGTTATAGAGAATGTTGGCTAGACTTACAAATGAGGAAAATGGGTGATTTTAGAGGACTTAAGATATTCTCAGGAATTATTCCAAAGGTAGTCAAAGTAATATAATGACTTTCTCAAAATTATATAATTACATTTTGAAATGCTTTCTTGTTGATATACTGCCAGACTAGGGGCTGCCTTTTTTATTTGATTATTTGATTATTTTAATGGCAATGAGATGAACATTTCAGGACATCAAGAGACAGAGATCTGTCAAAACATTTTCATTAGCCCTTTATTTTTCACTAAATCTAATGCTAAGCAATATTTATATATCTTACATAATATAATGTATATATAATATAATATACATAATATATAATATACACACAATTATGTATAATAATGTTATGTACGTACATACACATACGTATACAGTGTGCATAGGTAAAATTATATGTTATACATATGTGCATCCCCCAAAACATTTTCAAAACATACTTTCATTTATGCAAGAGCCAGAATCAAACATTGGAATAAGAAAATTTTTTTTTTAAGCTCTAAGTGTTTGTTGTTGTTTGTTTGTTTGATTTTTGAGACAGAGTCTCACTCTCTCACCCAGGCTGGAGTGCAGTGGTATGATCTCAACTCACTGCAACCTCTCGCCTCCCGGGTTCCAGCGATTCTCATGCCTCAGCCAACCGAGTAGCTGGAATTAAAGGTTTGCACCACCAAGCCTGACTAATTTCTTTGTATTTTTAGTAGAAATGGGGTTTCGCCATGTTGGCCATGCTGGTCTTGAGCTCCTGACCCAAGTGATCTGCCTGCCTTGGCCTCCCTAAGTGCTGGGATTACAGGCGTGAGCCACCATGACTGGCTAAGCTCTAACTTTTTAAGCTAATTTATTCATTTCTGAAATAAAGTACTTGATTCCACAAAAGCATGAGAAAACTTGAACCAAATAAAAAATAAAAAATAAAAATTCAACAGATAGCATTAAAGCAAGGTCTAGAAGGTACAGACATTTCATATCTTTTAATTTTTGACTTCTGAATATTATCTGGGAGTGGATTAAAATAATGAAGATTTGTTTCCTGTCATGTAAGAAAAGAGGGCATTATTTTTACTACTGATCCTTAGCAGTTTTATTTACCAAAGAAAAATCCTAATCAGTAATCTGTTAAATGCATTGGTTCTTTTCAGTCAGAAGAAAAATTTGAGTTGGGCGTCACAGATAAGTGGTATTTGTGTCATACTGTTATACTGATTTCCTAGACTAGTGTGAATATGCTTAGAGAAAGTCTCTTATTTCTTTAGGCAAATAATTTTTCCTCTCTGAGCCCCATTTCCTCTAGTGTTGATGATACTTTACTGAATGATCTCACTTCCTTTAATTATGTTTTGTCTGCATGTTCTAGCCTCGGGGAATAAGGCTTTCTGTTTCTAAAATCTGTTTATATGTTTTTAAAAATATTTTGTTTTCCATCTTTATTTTCTTTTGCTTGCTTATAATAAAATATTTTTGTTTCTTATTTTCTGTAACGTGAAAAATGCTTTATGATTGTATGTCTGTGGCTATCCAATTGATTATATTTAAAAAATATCTTTTTGCAGAAGTGCATTTATTTTTTTCCTTTTTGCTATTTGAATTTTGTGACGAATTTAAAAATTAGATAGTTGGGACACAAGGGTACAAATTTCAAAAGCAACACAGCTATTGTAATTTTGCTCAAAAATATATTTATTGCCAGCTGAAAACATGAGTCAAACTAAAAACTTATTTTGAGATAGCTATGATACTGGCCATAGCCCACTTAGATAGCCAACTTTTAAATATTTTAGGTATTGTGTTTTCAGTTATATATTTTCTTTTGGGATTTTATAAATCCAAATATCTCTTTTAAAACCAAGATAAGCTATCACATATCAACATTACATATTTGCAAATCACAAAAAACATTATGAAAAGCATTGTTCCTTTATAAGTTCTTAGTTATTTTTGTTGTTATTGGAAGGGTGAAGATGGAGGGAATCTGATAAAGACATCTTATAAATTTAGCAGACACAAAAGAATTTGATCTCTGATAAGCAACTGTAAAATTACAATGACAGATATTGGGAAGTTGTACAACTCTAATTTAGGATTACACATTTTCTTACCATCTGCTCAATAGATACATTGTCGGTACCTGCACTAGGTTCAATTGTGCCCTCCCAAAAGATATTCATTCCTAACTTTTATTACCTGTAAATGTGACCTCATTCACAAATAGGGTCTTTGTAGATGTAACTGAGTTAAGATGAGGTCACATTGGATTAGGGCAGACCCTAACCCAATGACTGATGTCCTTATATGAAGAGGGAAATTTAGAAATAGAGACACACAGAGGAAAGACAGCCATGTAAAGATAGTATCAGAGAATGGAGTGATATTGCCACAAGTCAAAGGATGTCAAGAATTGCTGGCCACCACCAGATGCTAGAAGAGGCCTTAAAGGATTTTCTCTCCTAGAGCCTTTGAAGGAAGCATGACCTTGCTCACTTTGATTTTGGACTTGTAACCTCCAGAGCTGTGAGATAATAAACTCCTGTTGTTTTAGGCCACTCAGATTATGGTAATTTGTTACGGCAGCCTTAAGAAACTAGTACAGTACCTAACTATTCCCCCAGCATTAGGATATAGCAGTATATGTAATAGATATAGCCCTGTAAGCACCAAGAGTTGAGAGGCTATATGTATTATATACAGTTTCATCTGTATCTATTCAATAGATTTACCGTTGGTACCTGCACTAGGTTCAATTGTAGATGGAGTGGGTACACAATAAACACATATATTATCATATTTCATTGTATTTGGTGATAAGTGCTGAAGAGAAACCTAACCCACTGTAATAGAGATATGGAATGTATGGATAATACTGTTTACTTGTGTCTCCACCCAAATCTCACATTGAATTGTAGTTCGCATAATCCCACACATGGTGGGAGGAACCGGGTGAAAGATCATTGAATCGTTGGGTAGTTACCCCCATGCTGCTGTTCTCATGGTAGTAAGTGAGTTCGCCTGAAATCTGGTGGTTTCATAAGGGGCTTTCCCCGCTTTGCTCGGCACTTCTCCTTCCTGCCATCACGTGAAGAAGGACTTGTTTGCTTCCCCTTCCACCATGATTGTAAGTTTCCTGAGGCCTCCCCAGTCATGGCAAACTGTGAGTCAATTAACCCTCTTTCCTTTATAAATTACCTAGTCTCAGGCAGTTCTTTACAGCACCATGAGAACGGACAAATACAATGGGGAGCAGTTGTTATTTCAGATGTGGTAGTCGGGGAAGGTATCTCTGGGAAGAGAATACCTGAGCAAAGACCTGAAGGATGTGAGGGAGCAAACCTCACAAATTTTCAGAAAAGTATTCCAGATAGAGAGAAAAGCAAGTGCAATTGCCCTGAGAAGTCTGTGTATTTCAGTGTGTTCCAAAAATGCCAAAGAGGCCTATGTGGCAAGCAAAAATAATGCGAAAAGGGGTGTATTAGGGAGGTGGATATTCACAGATTATGTAATGCTTCGTTGGAGGATAACCACATATTCTGGTTTGCCCAGGAAAGGCTCAGTTTAGAATGCTGTCTCATGGTAATTCTAAAAAAAAGTTCTTGTTTGCAACATTGGAATCTTCTTTCTTTCTTTTTTGTTTTTTTGTGTGTGGGGTGGGGGGCGGTTTCAGACAGGGTTTGCTGTTGTTGCCCAGGCTGGAGGGAATGGTGCAATCTTGGCTCACCACAACCCCTGCCTCCCAGGTTCAAGTGAGTATCCTGCCTCAGCCTCCCAAGTGGCTGGGATTACAGGCATCCGCCACCACGCTCGGCTAATTTTATATTTTTAGTAGAGATGGAGTTGCCCCATGTTGGTCAGGCTGGTCTTGAACTCCCGACCTCAAGTGATCCACCCACCTCAGCCTCCCATAGTGCTGGGATTACAGGTGTAAGCCACCATGCCCAGCAACATCGGAATCTTCTAATGGTAGCTTGGGCCAGACAGTAGCAACAGAGGTGGTGAGAAGTGATTAGATGTTGTATAGATTTTGAAAGTAGAGTCTTTCCTTAGGAAAGTTATTTTGCTTCACTGTTTAACTTCCTTTAGTAAAAAGTAAATGTGATTTCTCCTAAAGGCATCCTGAAGATTAGATGTTGGCGAAACCATGACATTTCATGTGTTGATGATGTGTTAGCAATTTTTTAAACCTATTTTAAATGGCACACATTAATGTATTAACATGGGAGGCAGCATTGATATAAAAACAGGTTGTTGCCAATTTGTTCTCTCTTATCAAGTAAGCCACAAACAGTATATTTTGAACCTATTTTTTTGGCATTCTTTTTAGCATAAATGGTTATAATGATTTCAAGCGTATTCTTCCTATCTAACTGATACGCATTAATTTAAAGCAATAATATTGCCATTTTTCTAAGTCAGAAATGTTCAAACATTTGCCATTTCTTATAGTTCAACCTAATACAGTAAGAAAGAATTAACCAGGCAATAAGGAAAGAGGTTCAGGTGATCTGGGGGATATTTCCAGAGTATATCCCCAGAGGCTGCATGGTTTTGGGCAAATCATAAGCATCCCTGTGCTTATTTTCTTATGTTCGTTGTGAGGCTAATGAAATAAAATAAAATGGCCAATTAAATTTTGGTAGTGTTTTGCGGTGTTGTTGTTGGTTAAGACGGAGTCTCACTCTGTCACCCAGGCTGGAATGCAGTGACACAATCTCAGCTCACTGTGACCTCTGCTTCCCAGGTTCAAGCGATTCTCATGCTTCAGCCTCCCGAGTAGCTGGGATTATAGGTATGCACCACCGCACTGGCTAATTTTTGTATTTTTAGTAGCGACGGGTTTTCACCATGTTGACCAGGCTGGTCTTAAACTCCTGACATCAGGTGATCCTCCAACTTTGTCCTCCCAAAATGCTGAGATCACAGACGTGAGTTTCCATGCCCAGCCAAAGTTTGGCAGAGTGTTCAGTGATGTCCAAACACAAACACAGTACGGTTTCAGACGAGTATGCCTTATTTTTCCAGTCCACATGTTAGACTTATGGAAGTAGCCCTTCTCCTCTTGATGGGCCTTTGAATGTAATACTGCAGCCTTGCAGAGGTACATTCTACCTGAATGGCTAACACATTTGTTTTTTTGAGATGGAATCTCATACTGTCTTCCAGGCTGGAGTGCAGTGGTGCGATCTCAGCTCACAGCAACCTCTGCCTCATGGGTTCAGGTGATTCTCCTGCCTCAGCCTCCTGAATAGCTTGGGTCTACAGGCGCAGGCCACCACACCCGACTAATTTTTGTATTTTTAGTAGAGACAGGGTTTCACCACGTTAGCCGGGATGATCTCGATCTCCTGAGGTGATCCACCCACCTCGGCCTCCAAAAGTGCTGGGATTTCAGGCGTGAGTCACCACACCCAGTCGGCTAATCCATTTTTATATGATGCCCCAGGCCATGCCGGCTGCTTGGCATCTTTATGGGAGTAGAGTAATTGTCCCAACAAGCCCATTTAGCAATTATTCTGTGTCATTATTAAAATATTATTCTCTTATTGTGAAGAAAAGATACTAAAGCATGCTGTATATAGGTCAGTAATTTTCTGGTGACAGGGATTAGAAGACTAGAATCCATTCCATTTTTCAAACTTTCCCTAAAAATAGAAAATACATGCTTGAAATAATCTCATTCTACTTTATTGTTATTTTCTTCTAAGCTTTCTTTACAAGTATATCTTCCTACTGTAATTCAGTTTAAATGGATAGTTTTTACTTCTCAATAAAATTATTGACTATTGATTTATAACTGATATAATTCTTTGTATTATTCAATGTTGAAAAAATTCAGCCACAATGAATGAGGGGTGTTCCTAAAAACTCCCAGAAAAAAGGAAAACATGAAACTACCCCCAGGATCAGAATGAAGATGTGTTTGCTGATAACACCAGATGTCTTTGGTTTAGAATATTTATTTCAACTCGAAATTTTCTTAATTTGCAGACATAATCTTGACATCTGCGAATACAAGGTTTAGGGCACTATTGCATTGTAAATGAGTCTCTTTAGTGCAGTCAGTGTTGGTATCTTAAAGAAAATGATTTTTATCTTTTATGACAATAATAAAGGTGACCTAGAAAAGTGTTCCTTAAATAATTCCAAGCTTATTGTATTAATTAGCAAATATTAATTGATAGCAAAGCTAATCATCTTTTCTTCTAATTTGTTCATTACTTCTGTTCCTTTGCAGTTCTATTCTCACCCTATTTTGCCTTTTATAAAAACACACAGAGGGTGTCTCTTTTTCACATTGGTAAATGTTTTAAATGTCACAAAGTTAATTTTCTCTATTTTCAATGTAAGCAAATATTTTAATATAATCGAGTATATTTAATAAGTTACATATAAAAATATCTACTATTTCTATCACTGGGACTAATGTAGGTACATACTCAATATATGATTGAATTTTAAAGAAAAATATTTACTAAGATAATTAAAAGAGTGAAATGACAGAGTTCTTATAAATTGTTGCTATAAATTATATCGTATGTTTAAAAGGATAACTTTACTGGAAAAATGGGTCTAGAGATACTTTTTTTCTTGAGACAGAATGTCACACTGTCACCCTGGCTGGAGTGCATGGTGCAATCTCGGCTTACTGCAACCTTCACCTCCTGGGTTCAAGCAATTTTCCTGCCTCAGCCTCCCAAGTAGCTGGGATTACAGGTGCCTGCCACCAGCTAATTCTTTGTGTTTTTAACAGAGATGGAATTTTACCATGTTGGCTAGGCTGGTCTTGAACTCCTGACCTCAGATGATCCACCTCCCTAGGTCTCCCAAAGTGCTGGCATTACAGGCATGAGCCACTGCGCCAGGCTGGAATCTAGAAATACTTATTAGGGCTTTTCTGTAATGAGTATTGTAGGTATTCTTGTGTTTTATCTCATTTAGGTGTGTGATTTACTCAACACTTCATCTCTTTCTATACATCTTGGTTATTTATTTATTTATTCATTCATTCATTTATTTTGAGACAGTCTCATTCTGTCGCCTAGCCTGGAGTGCAGTGGCGCAATCTTGGCTCCCTCAAACCTCTGCCTCTTGGATTCAAGCAATTCTCCTGCCTCAGTCTCCCAAGTAATTGCGATTACAGGCATGCGCCAGCACGCCTGGCTAATTTTTGTTTGTTTGTTTGTTTTTGCCTGAGCACAGTGGACTTTATTGATGGTACACGACAAGGTGGGACTCCCCAGGCACCTCCCTCTTCAAGGGGTTTGCATGGAAACTGTGAGGAGGGGCGATTCAGTGTGGTGGAGGACTCAGTGTGGTGGAGGACTCAGTGTAGCAGGGACTCCCAAGCAGTGAGGGCCTCTCTTCGTCTCCTGCTCTCACTGGGGCGGGTGGTCCAGGGGTCTTACTCCTTGGAAGCCATGTGGGACATGAGGTCCACCACCCTATTGCTGTAGCCAAATTCATTGTCACACCAGGAAATGAGCTTGATAAAGTGGTTGTTGAGGGCAATGCCAGCCCCAGCATCGAAGGTGAAAGAGTGGGTGTCACTGTTGAAGTCAGAGGACACCGCCTGGTGCTAGGTGTAGCCCAGGATGCCCTTGAGGGGGCCTTCTAACACCCGCTTCCCCATCTTCTTGATGTCGTCATATTTGGCAGGTTTTTCCAGATGGCAGGTCAGGTCCACCACTGACACACTGGCCGTGGGGACATGGAAGGCCATGCCAGTGAGCTTCCCGTTCAACTCAGGAATGACCTTGCCCATGGCCTTGGCTGCACCAGTAGAGGCAGGGATGATGTTCTGGAGAGCTCATGGCCATCCTGCTACAGTTTCCCGGAGGCACCATCCACAGTCTTCTGGGTGGCAGTAATGGCATGGACGATGGTCATGAGTCCTTCCATGATACCAATATTGTCATGGATAACCTTGGCCAGGGGTGCTAAGCAGTTGGTGGTACAGGAGGCATTGCTGACGATCTTGAGGCTGTGGTCATACTTCTCATGGTTTACTCCCATCACAATCATGGGGGCATCAGTAGAGGGGGCAGAGGTGATGATCCTTTTGGCTCCCCCCTGCTAGTGAGCCCCAGCCTTCTCCATGGTGGTGAAGACGCCAGTGGACTCCACCATGTACTCAGCACCAGCGTTGCCCCACTTGATTCTGGAGGGATCTCGCTCCTGGAAGATGGTGAAGGGATTTCCATTGATGACAAGCTTCCTGTTCTCAGCCTTGACGGTGCCATGGAATTTGCCACGGGTTGAATCATACTGGAACATGTAGACCATGTAGTTGAGGTCAATGAAGGGGTCATTGATGGTGACAATATCCACTTTACCAGAGTTAAAAGCAGCCCTGGTGACCAGGTGCTCAATAGGACCAAAAACGTTGACTGCGACCTTCACCTTCCCCATGGTGTCTCAGGGACAGGGCTTGGGCAGGAGACAGATGTGGCTGTCTGTGGAACAGGAGGAGCAGAGAGCCGTATTTTTTTTTTTTTTTTTTTAGTAGAGACGAGATTTTGCCTCCTGACTTCAGGTAATCCACCTGCCTCAGCCTCCCAAACTGCAGGGATTACAGGAGTGAGCCACCTCACCTGGCTCATCTTGGTTACTTTGTTCACAATGTTAGGAGGAAGTGTTAAATCAGGACTAATTGCTATTATATGAATTTCTGTCCAGTGTTGTAATACAGAAATTTGGTGTTTCTCTTTAGACTGTTTGATGTGGACGGAGAATGAAATGTAAAATATACCTCTCTTCAGAAAGAAGACTTACATTGAAAGAAATAAGTAAACTAATGTGCCTGTGCTTTTTATACCTCTCCCGGGGGCATGAAGGAGTCTTGCCAACCAGCGGGCTTATTTGGAGAGTGATCAGTCAAGGAAAAGGCTCCTTTGGTGGAGAATCCCTAGTATTAGTCTCTGAAGATCTTTTCTGTGAAGCTCTGCGTTCCTCCAGTGAGGAATCCCATGTTCTCTGGCCTGGAATGTGGTAGGCAGAGTATAGAACCCGCTGCCTGGCTGCAAGAGAAATAACCTGGGAAAGCCTCACCCTTTTCAAAGTGTCCCTCTTCTGCCCTCCCGCGATTCAGCTGTCGTACCACCTGGAGCATCTCCTGGCAATCTTAATAGAAAGTAAATCTTCCATAGACTGAAAGAGTAGGAGAAGCAGAATTCCCCTGGCTGTTCAGGGTTTAGGTGAGGATCTGACTGTCAGCCCATTTGCCTGTACCTTCATTTCCAAGCGAGCAGTGCCTCCAATCCAGAATCCAACCAGGGTGCTGCAATGCCACTTCTCTCGCTTCTCATGGTGCTCCTGTCTGCTGCTGCTTTGCCAGCTACCCTACTCACCTTCTTGTCTTTCCTTTTCTCTTTTCCCTCCCCTTCCCTTCCTCTATCCTCCCTTCCCTTTCCCTCTCCTTTCCTTCCCTTCCCCTTCCCTCCCCTCCCCTCCCTTCCCTTCCCTTTCCTTCCCCTCCCTTCCTCTCCCTACCCCTCCCTTCCTCTCCCTTCCCCTCCCTTACCCTCCCTTACCCTCCCTTCCTCTCCCTTCCCCTCCCTTCCTCTCCCTACCCCTCCCTTCCTCTCCCTTCCCCTCCCTTACCCTCC